>PVKC010014422.1:0-22177 GCA_004027635.1 Crocidura indochinensis | reverse complement strand
CAGCGTCTCCTGGCTCTATGCTCAGAAGTCGCTCTGGCAGGCTCAGGGGACCATATGCGATGCCAGGATTCGAACCACTGTCTTTCTGCATGCAAGGCAAACGCCCTACCTCCATGCTATCTCTCTGGCCCCAGGAATTCATATATTTTATGAGTGATGAAAATAAACAAGGAAAAGCAAAGAGAAGGTTGTAGAAGAACTTATATATCCAATTATTTTTCTACAATATGCTCTGAAGGGTAATTGTTATAATATATATACTGAGCTCTCACATAATGTACTTTTAGGGTTATCACTACTGTCAGGTTGCTAAAACACAATAGCTTTCAAACAAACATTTTTTAGAAGACTGACAAAAAATTTACATCCAACGGTACAGAAGAAGGCAATTTCACAAGTAGTAATGACATTCTCAAAAATATTTTGCATTCTTTTGAGTATAGTAGGAAAAGAAATTAAGAAAGAAACACATTAAAGTACATGAAATCAAAGCTAAACCAAAGAGAATACATAAAAGACAGTCTCCAATTATCTTAAAATATGTTCCTTCTCTCATGCTGAGGCAATTACTAATTTTCCCCTGAGAGGTTTGTCATGCAAATCTACGATTCTCAGAGCGATTTTTCTTTAGTACTTTTGTTGTGTTACATAGGGTTAAACTTACACTCCAGTGTCTATAAAAATCCGGTGATTAAAATTCTAATTGACCACGTTTCTAAATATCAACTTTATTCAGTGATTAACATCAGAGAAGACTAAAGGAACATCTCCACATGTTCTTTTTAATACTTTAGCTAAATCAAAATTGCTAATACTGGTTCTGTCTTTTTCAGGGGAGGGATCACACCCAGTGACACTCAGGGGTTACTTCTGGCTCTGCACTCAGAAATCGCTCTTGTCAGGCTCTGGGGATCATATGGGATGCTGGGATTCGTGAACCACTGTCTGTCAAGGATTAGCTACACCTCTTCAACAAGTAGTGTTGGCACAACTTGTTAGCCATTTGCAAAAGAAGCGAACTAGACCCCCACCCATCTAACCATGCACAAAGGTCAAATCCAAATGGATTACAGACTTGAAACCATATGGATTATAGGTCTGAAACCATAAGGTTATAGGACAATACATAGGTAAAATACTCCATGACAGTGAGACTAAAGGCATCTCCAAGGAGGAAACAGCACTCTCCAAACAAATGGAAGTAGAGATAAACAGATAGAAATATATTAAGCTGAGAAGCTTCTGCTCCTCAAAGGAAAAAGTGCCTAAGATACAAAAGCCACCCACAGAATGGGAGATGCTATGCATGTAAGGCAAATGTCCTACTGTTGTGCTATCTCTCAGTCTATTGTTATTCTCTTTAATTATAAATACAAACACCTACTCGTTCTAATAATTTGCTTGTAGTGCAGTTCCATGGCAATGCATCATAAAAATGCAATATTTGCTTTATTTTCTAAAATATTGAATTTGAACAGTATTTTTGAATCGCTAAAGCCTTTCCTTCTGAATATATCTTTTATTATTATTATTATTTTTTGGTTTTTGGGCCACACCCAGTGATGCTCAGGGGTTACTCCTGGCTATGCGCTCAGAAGTTGCTCCTGGCAGGCACGGGGGACCATATGGGAACCGGGGGATCAAACCGTGGTCCGTCCTAGGCAAGGCAACAGGCACCTTACCTCCTGCGCCACCTCCCGGCTCCCATCTTTTATTATTTTTAACAACATTTGATGCTAACTATGTTGGAATGACAAAAATTTGTAAGCTAACTCCTCATCTTCTGCAGTAAATGAAAAGTTAAGTAAGATATCTGGAAATATTAATATAATCATCTTCTATACACAAAGGAGAGCCACATTCACATCCCATAACTTCCTCTATCAGGACAGCCCAATACACTTAAAACCAGTCATGAAAGATATGCAAACTAAATTGCAAATTACCAGAACAGGCTTAAAACTGGAGCACCCCTGGGAGGAAGATAGGCTGAGTCCCCTCCCTACCACAGCCCTAACAGCCACATCTACCACACTACATCTACCTGGCAGCCAAATCTACCACAGTTGCCATCATGCCAATGATCCGTCTTCACTGCTTTACAACTAATTTCTGCACAGACACCTAAAAGACAGAAATTCTAGGTACACTGGTTTTGGGACCGAAAACCACAGGGTCCTCTTACAATAAGGCAGGCAACCTTCTTCCAACCTCCTGAATTTCCAAAAGGCCTAAAAACCACACCGATACCCTTCAGTCACCCATATGCAAGCTTATAAGCCCAGTGTTCATGGCTGCTTTGGTGACACCCTAATAACTAACTCATCGAATTAGATGAGAAAGTAACATAGAAACCAACTAGTTTCCCTGAACAAAACAACACAGAAGGTTTAATAAGCAACAAATAGCTCAATAAAGCCTCAGGTGGTAACTTAGTAATATCACTGTATAACAGTTTCCAACAATTTTCCTTAACTGAAGTGTTTTTTTTTATTTTTTCATAAGATCCCAATAGCCATTTAATTGTAACAAGCAATAGCCATTTAGTCCTAACAAGCAATATAAAATAAATTAATTTGTGCCTGATGGGGGCAAACTTGAGTGGGTGGGGAACTGGGAATAATGGTGGAAAAATTTTTGCTGGAATAATGAATGCCAGAAACAATGTATTATAAACCAATTTATAAACAACAGTGTTTAGACAAAGTAATAAAAGAAAAAGAAAAAGGAAACAGAACTGGAGATTAATAAAACTATAGAACTAGATAGAACTACCGGTAGATCAATAAAAAGAACTAGATTAATAAAACTAAGCCTATCTGGAGACAAAAGGAAGCAGGTGTTTAGTAGGGGTCCTTGATACATTAGTGCAAAGAAGTAGTCACTTCAGTAGTTGGAAATGCGGGAAACTAACATTAGCAGTATTTTAAGTCACAATATCTCAAAAGAAATGGAGTGGCAAGAAAGAATAAGGCTCAGAGAAGGACAAGAAGAAGCAGAAACTATCCTTTGGAAGTGAACACTTTGAGTATTTCTCTCATATATTTCACTGAGGGTAGAACAGACCTATGCTTGAAAATAAAGATAGTACAGCACATACAGCTTAAGTATACAAGCTTTCACTATACATTTCTTTTTATTGTTCATCTTCAAGTGGGCATTAGGTCATAGAGTGGTAAGGATGGTGACAAAGGAGGGATCTGTTTTCAAACAAGTGTTAGAATTTCAAAAATTCAAAGGAAAATAAATATTTACCAGCAGACAAAATTACTCAGCAATATTTCGTTGTCAACATTCTGGCTGTCTGGCAGCTTTTTGCTTTTAACATGGAAGCCCTCACAAATGGTTGTTTCTTGGACTAGCATTTTGAGCTATCTGGAAAGTTCTTTCCCCAGATAATTGCACAGCAGATTCCCTTCTTCAAGGAGCTGTCTGTGAAGCCCACCCATGGACTCTACTTCGAGAGGCATTTCCCATCCCTGTTACTCTGTCTAATCATTTGTATATTCCCTAGACCTATCTATCACCTTTTATGGTGCAGGGAAATATAAGTGTTCATAACATAAAGAAGCAAGAGCCCAGGCTAAAGATGCAGCCAAGCAACTAGTGAGTGTTCTGGGCATTCTATCTGGTAATTGGCAATATGACACCAAGGAAGAGCTGGATAGGGTGGGAGAAAACTTTTGATAATATCATGATCAGGTTTCTCCAATTCATGAATACCAAGTCTGAGTCTGAGAAAGCACTAAAAACTAATGACTCGATTTTCTTTTCTTGATCACATTAAATTCCAAGTCTTCTAAAACAATCCTCTGCACAGCGTGTGTGTTGACAGGGAGAAGGCCTAGTAAACTCCTTTGATATGCCAAGGTAAGAAGGAGGCAAGACAAATTTAGACAAGTGGGAATCACTCTGGATAAATACATAAAGTTTGAACCCTATGCCAATTCACCACCCAAATAAATATCCTAAAGAAGAGCACATATTTCAAAACCTCTGCTCATAACTCGATTTTGCAAATTTAATTCTGTTATTCAATTTGTCCTATTTCAATTACAGTTAATTGCATGTCAAAATGGGTTTCACTTTCAATGAGATTATGCACATAGTCATTTCACCACCCTTTGCCTCTCAATTTACACATAAAGAAATCCTACCATTTTCTAACCACCTGGTGAACATTAATGATAAGATAATTAGTATTCAACAGAGTTATTTTGTATACAGAGCTACAAAGTGCCATTCAGATTTAGGTTTTAATGCCATGAGACTTATATATGGGCAACCCTTAAATGAGTGTAACATAATGTAATTGGATTTTTTCCTGTTTTAATGACTTTATATTTTCATTCAAAACAATCCCATTCTCAGGTACTAACGAGTGCTGTTGAGAATGTGAAAAGGTTGGACTCTCATGCAGTGCTAGTGGAAAAGTTGGAATTCCCATAAACTGCTGGTGGAAAATGTAATGCCTTGAAATGCTACAGTCTCTTTGCAAACAATTTGGCAGCTGTTTAAAATATTAAACACAGAATTTGCCACATTACCCAGCAATTCCACTTCTAGGTAGAATTTATATATATACATATATGTATATATGTATTCAAAGCAGCTGAAAGTATATGCACACATAAAAACCTGTATATAAATTTTTCTAGCAATATTATGTATCATCAAATATGGACATGATTAAATTAACTATCTACATACAAATAAATGGATAAAAAATGCTATACATTTATGAATGTATACAAATGGCGTTTATTCAGTAATACAAATTATTAAATACTTATACATGTTACAACATGGATTAAAGATTTGAATACATGCAAAATAAAAATATTTAAAAGAAAAGGTCCAATAGGTAAATATGTAGAGAAAAGTTACCTTGGGATGGAAGATTTGGGAATGTGGGAGAGAATGCTCATGAATATGAGTTCTTTTTCTTTAAGATAATGAAAACGGTCTAAAACTAAATAATAATAATAAACATAGCCATAAAACTGTTGGTTTCTCAGAAGTCACCAAAACCAAATACTTTAATGGAGCATTTTCTTTTTTGTTTTGGGGCCAAACCCTTTATCATATAAATGGTGAACAAACGATTTCTTCCAATCTGTGGACTGTCTTTTTAATGGCATTCATCACAAAACAAACAAAAAAAATGAATGTTTGGGTTGGATAGGGGAAGGGAGACTATCATTCACTGTTGAAAGAAATGTAAACTGGTCCAGCCTTTATGGGAATAAAATAGGGACTGAGCTTCAATATGTCAGCAATTTCACTCCTAGGAATATATCCTTATTGTCCAGACACACCAAGCAGAAAAGGAATCTATGCTCACTGTAGCACTATTCATAGCAGTCAAAATCTGGAAAAAAAACCAAATGACCAAGAAAAAAAACCTAGATAAAGAAGATAGTTATAGGGGCTGGAGAGATAGCACAGCAGTACGGAATTTGCCTTGCATGCTGCAGTTCTAGGAAGAATAGTGGTTCGAATTCCTGCATCCCATATGATCTCCCATGCCCGCCAGCAGCAATTTCTGAGCACAGAGCCAGGAGTAACCCCAGAGCACCGCCAGATGTGATCCCCAAACAAAAAAAAGTTAGTTATAAATTAAACATTTCATAGCAGTTAGAAAAAAATGAAGTCATAAAATTTGCTGAAACAGATGGACACGAAGAATACTGCGCTGAGTGAAATGAATCAGTGGGAAATGAGCAGACATAGAATGATCAGTCATTTTCAAGATATAAAAAATACAGGGGCCGGGCGGTGGCGCTGAAGGTAAGGTGCCTGCCTTACCGCGCTAGCCTTGGACCGACCGCGGTTCGATCCCCAGTGCCCCATATGGTCCCCCAGGCCAGGGACGACTTCTGAGCGCATAGCCAGGAGTAACCCCTGAGCATTACTGGGTGTGGCCCAAAAACCAAACCCCCCCCCCAAAAAAAAACAAGATATAAAAAATATAGCAGGAGAATATATATACAAAGACAATATAATAAAGGCCAGAAAGATTGATTGATTGTTGGTAGAAAGACTGCTATAATATGGGAAGGTAGTTAGTGAGGTCAAAGAAAGGAACTATGATAATGGGGAGACATAAAAAAAAGATAAGGTGACTTGCATTATAACCTTTTAGTTACAATATTGCAAACCTTAGTGCCTAAAAGGAAAAAAAGAACTGTCTGCCATAGGGACAGGCTGAGTGGGAGAGGTAGGACAAAAGCTGGGTACATTGATAAAGAAAAGTGAACATGAATGAAGAAGTAGATATTCGAACACTGTCTGACTGAAACCCAATTGTAAACAGCTTTCTCATTGTATGTCATGGTAATTTGGTATAAAAATAGAACATTCAACTGCTGCCTCATCCAAAATTCACTGAACGTACAGGATAGAATTTTCCAGTGAAGGTTTTCCACCCAATAAAATTCAAGGGAATTGGGTAAGTATAAAAAATACCACTTAATAAAATCACAATTTCAACTCCTCTGGAACTTAGCGTCTACAGAAGAAAAGAGAATAATGTTACTTTTACTGTGTTGAGGACCACAAATCATTGAAAAATATGTAAAAAAAAAAAAAGAACAGTCAGGAAATATAAAGAAAGGAGAATGGGTTTGAAAACAAGCCTTTCAGAAATATATGAACCATTTATTGAAAAAGAATTTAGAAATAGATTAGGGCAGTTAAAGGAAAGCAATTGAAGAAAAAGAGAATAAACAAAAGGAAGGCAATTTAATCTCTAATTATTTTTTCTCCTTAATTAGCTTCTACTGGTTCATTTAAACTAAAATAAGCCCAGGAATGGCAGGTAAGGAAAACCTAATTCAAGTATCCATATCTAAGTACTACTATTGCAGAGTTTTTATTCTTAATGGAATTTCTTGAAACTCCACAGCCTTTGATAAAATAGACCCCGATCTCTTGATCAGGGTGTTCCCAAGAACATCTCTGAGAGACAAAATGAATGAATTGGTTCTGAATCAATGGTCCCTGCCTAAAAAGAGTGTCTACATGGCCTTGCAGAGTGGTCTGAGTGGTTTCTTTCCTTCTGAGTGTGGAGGGAACTCAAGGTTAAGAAGACAGAAAGAAATGACTGGCTTGGTTCAGGATAATCAATCCCTCTTCATTCTTCTCCTGAGGATGGCCAAGGTACTGCCCAGCCAATAGACTTGGTAGCAGTTATAATGGAATACTGTGCCTGGGATAGACTGGATCATGCAAGTCTCTAGAGAAAATCAGAATCTGAGAGAACCAAGGAGGAGAGGAATTCTTGCCACCCCTATGTCCTAAACTGAGAGCTGTTATGACTGGGCTGAAGTTTAAAAAGCTTCAGAAACAAGCATTAGTGTCTATATGAAATCCTGGGACAATCCTTCACCCCTTCAATAATAATTGGAGCCCTGTCTTTCTTTCTTTTCTTTCTTCCTTCTTTCTTTCTTTCTTTCTTTCTTTCTTTCTTTCTTTCTTTCTTTCTTTCTTTCTTTCTTTCTTTCTTTCTTTCTTTCTTTCTTTCTTTCTTTCTCTCTTTCTTTCTTTCTTTCTTTCTTTCTTTCTTTCCTTCTTTCTTTCTTTCCTTCTTTCTCTTTCTTTCCTTTCTTTCTTTCTTTCTTTCTTTCTTTTTCTCTCTCTCTTTCTCTCTCTCTTTCTTTCTTTCTTTCTTTCTTTCTTTCTTTCTTTCTTTCTTTCTTTCTTTCTTTCTTTGTTTCCTCTTTCTTTATTTCTTTCTTTCTTTCATATTAAGTCAGCATCCAAATTGTTGATATTTTAAGCACTCAAGTTCACAAGTATGTACTTTTCTTTTAAAAAATGTCTAGACCACATTAAAATGATAGACAAAACCATTTGTTTCCTGATTAAATAGATTTCTGCTGTATTCAATATAAACTCTAAACTTCTAACGAGATTTGGACAACCTCCAGGCACCCACAACAATTTCACCACCAGCAGCACTGCTGTCCAATGTGCTTTCCTACACATAAAATTTCTGAGCTTGAATTTTTTTTGCGTTTTGAATTATATTTGAATTATTTCTATTCCTTGAATAGAAATTATTTTATTTATTCTATTTTTTATTTCTATTCCTTGAATTGGCCCTCTGGTCTTTGCACTTCAACTCTTCCATGGCTGAGTTCTTCTTAGTACAAAAAACTCAGAACTAAATTAAAAGAAAATGGAGGATTCAAAACAGTTTTATTTTTTATTTTTTTTATTTACTGATTTATTTTGGGGGGGGGGGCCCATCTGGTGGTGCTCAGGGGTTACTCGTGGCTCAGCACTCAGAAATTTCTCCTGACAGGCATGGGGACCATATGGGATACTGGGGAAGGCAAACACACTACCTGCTGTGCTTTTCTTTAAAAAAAGGCATAAAAGGAAAAACTTCATGGCAATAGGTGCATCTCATGACAGCTGCTATGTAGCATGAAGTGACCTAGAAGGACTTGGGACAGCAGAAAAAGAAAGGACTCTTATAGAATGTCATAGAACACAGTTATTGGACCAGAGAGATAGCAGTGGAGGTAGGGCACTTACATTGAATGTTGCTGACCAAGGTTTAATTCCTGGCACTTCTTATCTACCAAGAGTGGCCCCTGAGCACTGAACCAGAAGCAAGCCTTGGGCACTACCTGGTGTAGTTTCAAACAAATAAGCAACCTCCACTCCTACCCTAAATTATGCTTTGGGCTGCATAGATAAATAGTAAAGGGGTTAGGTGCTTAGCTTACTAGTGGCTAATTTCAGTTCAGTTCAACACAACCAGAAGTTTGCTCAGCGACCACCCCAAATTTAATTTCTCAAGATTGTATCTATATGGGCCTGGAGAGATAGCACAGCGGCTATCTTGCCTTGCAAGTAGCCATTCCAGGACCAAAGGTGGTTGGTTCGAATCCCGGTGTCCCATATGGTCCCTGTGCCTGCCAGGAGCTATTTCTGAGCAGACAGCCAGGAGTAACCCCCGAGCACCACCGGGTGTGGCCCAAAAACCAAACAAAAGAAAAAAAAGATTGTATCTATATATTTTCATATAATTTCCCTGGACATCACAGGTAAAAAAAAAAATTAAAAACTGAGAAACATTCCCCATGGGTCAACGGCTTTCTTCTACCCTCCCAGCTCTGATACTAATTTCACCATCAATACACAGATTATACGTAAAACAAGGAACCCAGATTCCCACTTGGGCTCCCTCAGTCTGGCTGATACTCTCACAGCCTCTGTGTGTAGAAGCTTCCTACATGAGACAGAAGGCATACAGAAGACTCACCCAAAAGCCTAAAATGGAAACTCAGTGAGTGGGTACTTGAAAAAAGTTGTTTTGTGGATCAAAGAGATATGATACAGGTGTTTAATCCCTGACACTACATATAGTCTCCCAAGTATGTCCAGTAGTGATCCTTGAGCACAGAGCCAGGAATACATCCTAATGAGAGGCAGAGGCCAATGTGTCTCCCAAACTATATATATATATATATATATATATATATATATATAGATAGATAGATAGATAGATAGATAGATAGATATAGATATATATATATACATATATATATACACACATATAGTCTGTAATAAACATATGTAGTAATAAACAAAAGCCTGATCAAGATTTTCAGACTAAAGCCTCACAAAAGAGTCCAGTACACACTATGTATACACAGACACCCTTTCTATGAGGCTACTGTGTTCTTCCATAACTTGTCTGCATGAATGACAACAATATCTTGTTTTGCTAACTTTAGGTGAGATGGCAAATTAGAAGACAATTTGAATCTACTCAGTGCATAGAACAACTAGCTATTTCAAAGACATGCAAAATCCAAAGTCTGCCATCAATCTCAGCTCCAAAGCGCTTTTAGCAGTCCCTACTCACTATATCTCACAGAGAAAAGTTTCTTGCTATTTATGTAAACACAGGGTGACCAATACCAAAACTCTGCTCACAATTTGCAAGAACAAACTAATTCAAATTTTCTAAGGAAAAATTATTGTCAGAAAAAAAATGATACAATACTCCAAAACTGAACCGAAATATTGGACTAAGCATAAAACTATGTTACAAGTCTATGACTACAGTAGTTTATAGAACAAAGAAATAAGGTCCAGGACATAGCTCAGTGGTCATGGGTACACATTGCATGTGTGAGGTTTTCAGTTAAACAACCAACACACAGAATATAGTAGCAAGTAAAGATGAGTGGTGGTCAAAAAAAAATAGCTATGCATGCAAATCACACAAGAAATTATATCTCGACTCTCCAATGAAAATATTCTCTATCTTTCTAGATATTAGCAAATCAAGCATTTCTAACAAGTTCTCCTGTTTTGTTTCTTTTTTATTTTCTTTGGGTGAGGGACTTCTAACTCATACCTGTCCATGCTTGAGGTCATTTCTGAAAGTGCTTGGAGATCATAGGCAGACCTAGGGAGCAAATCGGGGTTTGCAGCCTGCAAAGAAAGTGGTTTCATCCTTATACTATCTCTTTCTCCCTCCTTTTCCATTTCCTTTGGCAAAGAACTTGAATCAGGAATTTGACATTCTAAAATTGCTTTCTGAACTCTCGTAATGACATGGAATATCAGCCATTTGATGCTAACAAAATAATGCTTATAGTGAAGAGGGACAAAAACGAGAAATTCCAGGCAAGAGTACAGTAAAACTGCTTTCATGCATTGCTAGAAGCAGAAAATTGGTTCAACCACTTGGGAAAGTAGGTTGACAATATATCAAGAGTCATTACTATGTTCAGATTGTGTGAAACAAGAATTTCACCTTTGGGAACATATCCTAAGGAAATGATCCAGAAAAAGCTACACTTGTAAATGTTTTCATTATAACATTATTTGTGATATTTTAAAATTGAAAACAACTTAAATATCTAACACCTGGTATATATTTATGCTCACTTTGATATGGAGATATTAGGCACCATTATATTACCTTAAAATTATTGTGATAATAAGTTCACAACAATGTGGAGAATAGGCACAGCATAAGTTTATGAGAAAAAAGACAGAATAAAAATAGGTAGCCTTAAAAATGCGTGAATGATAAATATGCTAAAGAGAAATAATGTAAAAAAATGGTTCAATTACTGTGGCCAAGTTATGGTCAGTCTCTATTCTTACAAACACTAGTATGCTCATAATTAAAAATTCATTTATAAAGGAATGACAAGTAAAATCATACTTATATATCATTGATTTTTTTAAGAAAAACAGCATTGTTTAAAAAACAGTATTATTTTAAAAATTATTCAAAACACCATGATTTACATATACTATATTAAGCATTATATTAACAGACTATAGTATTAAAGCTTTGAAGTATAATGGTGATGAATTTTCTTACAATTTCAAACATGCTTTAAATCGAAATTATTTATAGCTCTCGAGAAAAGACTGCTGCTTATAGTTCTGTGACAATTATCTTTATTAAAAATTCAGTTGAAGTAGAAATAGTTAAACTATAAATAGTTTCAAATATTTTAACAAACCTGAGTAAGTAAAAAAAAAGGATTATAGGGAGATGAAAAAATTAACACTCATACCAAGGGAATTCTGCCTTTCGTAGAACTTGACTCATTCATTAGTCCACTTAGAGTGCCAAGAAAGGCAGAAATAAAAATACAGCTGGGCTAGAAAATGACGAATGTTATGGTAGAGGAAAAAAGTAGAGGAGCAGAGTAAGATAGAAGTTCTGAGAGGGGTCTTGAATAGGTTGCAAAGAGAAGGTACCATAAAGCAAATATTTGAAAACATTGCAGCTAATGATACAAATATTAAGGAAAAAAACCTAGGCAGAGAAGACGGTATCATGCCATAAGCAAATACATAGAAAGGTCATCTAAAGTCATAGACTAAACCCTGTGAATAATAGAGACCATAGTAAGAAATAAGGCAAGCAAGTTGGAGACAGACATAAGCAACATTTACAGGGGTTTATAAACCATTCCAGCAAAATGGCTTTAATTCTAGATTTGACAGGATGTCACTGAAGAGTTTCGAATGACTGGAATAATAGCTCTTATACTACATATAACACAGATAACTACAACTTCAAAGAGCTGGTAAGAAGTAGTCCAATTGTGATGAGTTCTGAATATAGGTATAACAAGATTTCCTAATAATTAAGTATAATAGAAAGGGAAGATTGAAGGTTATTATCATCATTATATTTTAAATTTTTATTTAAACACATGGTTACAAGGTTGTTCATAATTGAGCTACAGTAAGACAATTTACAACAACCTTCACCAGAGTGTATTTCCCATCACCAATGTCCCCATTTTCTCTCTCACTCTTCTTTATCATCATTATTATTATTTTGTGTTTTGGGCAACACCAGGCCTTGCTTAGGGCTTTATCTTGCCTCTGTGCTCTGGGATCACTCCTAGAGAGCTGGGGGGACCATATAGGGTATCAGGGATTGAATCTGGCCAACCACATGCAAGGCAAGCACTTTACTCACTGTGCTATCACTCTGGCTTCTGATTATTATTATTTTGGTTTTTAGGCCACACCTGGTGGTGCTCTGGGGTTCCTAGCTCTGTGCTCAGAAATTTCTCCTGGCAGGCTTGGAGAACCATATGGGATGCAATGTAAACATCCTACCCACTGTGCTATCGCTTTGGCCTCTATTTTTATTTTACCTAGTCACTAAATAGAATTCTTCCAGGTTGAACAAGATTGAAAAGAAAATCCATGAACTAAGTTCTTACATATTAAACTGGAGCCGCCTAGTTATAGATCTACTTATGGCATGTAAACTGTCAGAAATATGCAGTGGCTGGTGTACAACTGCAAGGTTACTGAGAGAAAACTAGATGAGTGAAAAACAAATAAGTGCCAAAAAGTTGTCATGGTCTGATATGGTACCTCATTTTAGGACGTGAATAAAAGAAAGTGTTAGTATCTAAAGTTTGACTTAGAATTAACTGTAACCTAGCTTTGCTGTGAACCTAAGTTCAGTCATGACAGGCTCAAGTATTAAGGAATAAAGACTAGGCCAGAATAGTCACCTGGGGCCTGTGGGGGGTCATGAACATCCAATGTGCCCATGACCCTCTGCTTCTAATATAGACCCTCAGGCCCCATAAACCACAAAAGGAAACACTCGAGACAACACCCAATCAACTTAAAGGTTAGTTGTGATGGTTGAAGCCTCTGTAACCCATAAAAAGGAACCTGAGAGTTCAGCAAAGGCTGTTGCCTTAGGGGGCAACCCCAGCATGCTGGTAAATAAACTCCCCTGCCTTATTGCAGTGCTGTTCATCTCCTGTGGCCTTTGTAAGGATGGATCTTCAACCCAAAGTTAACTTTAGAAGTTAACATAAGCACCAATGAGGAGATCAAGGAAGAGAAGGGATACTTAAAAAATTATTAGACGGTTCCAAGAGGTCAAGAAAAGAAGACGTGAATAGTGAGAAAATCAAGAGAAAATAGATGACAGAGAATGGCTTCCTCTCAACCAATCTTACTAAAAAGAGACTTGCCAAGAAGTAATGATGTGTATGTAACACAGAATGATTTACCTGTTCAAGGAAAAATAGGGCATTTTAAGGAAGTTTTAAGAGGAATTCATTATTGTAGAAAAGTTGTTTCATATATATTAAATCATACACTTGTGGTTTTCTTCTTGACTCAAGCAGAGGTGGCTATATATTTGCAAAAATGCTGCTAAATGTGAAACTGCAGGACCAACTGTCCAAATACCATTTAAAATTTCAAGATGGCACCAATAGAGCATTGAACCAAATTCAGGGTTCTTCTAGGAACTGATTCTTATAGGATTGCCTCAATGCACACTTATGATCTGTTTCTAACTACAAGGGCTCTGAAGTATAATAAACAGAAAAATATAATAAACAAAAAATACAGACTTCTGTAGCTTGTGGTTTCAAATAAGCACTTAACTCTTTGTTGAATAAAAGCAGCAGGGAAAATGATAAAAAAACACACAATCCTGCTAAAATGCAATTTGCTTTTTCTCACAATTTGCTTTCAAAATTATATTAGTATATATAGTGCTAAAGCCTTTATATTTCTACAAAAAAAGGGGCAGACAAGTCATCAAATTTGATAGCATTAATAATAAAAGCTACACGTAAAAAGGAAAAACAGGCTTACTTTATGTGTTTTTTATGTGGAAAAAAATTCTCATAATGCTTAACAGTTTGGCTAATGTACCTAAACAAACACTTAACATACAAATTTGTTTTTGTTCTATCCCATTGATTCAAAAAATGATGCCTAAGTAAGATAACAAAATATGGGTACTAGGAATAAGAAGTTTCTCACAGTTCTAAAACTGTATTCTTCCCTTTACATTAAAAAACCATATATGCTCACATAAAGGTACTCCTTCACCCAGTCCAATTCCATATCTGCTATTATCAGGCACCCTATTAGATGCTGGATTATAATTTTTTTTGTCTTTCAGCTTCATACTACAAATAATCAAAAGTAAGGTACTATATTATTGTACACTCCAAATTCTGCCATGGTTCATTTGGAGAATTTTCCCTCTAGGAGTTTTTATTTTATAACACCAGTGAATTCTATTGCCAAGGTCTCACTCAAGCTCAAATACTACTTAAGCCTTTCCCAATGTTCTCAAGAGAAAATAATCTCCTCCTTCTTTTTCTCTGCCTATTTAAGCTGACCATACATACAGTACTTTTGCTCTCACTCTAGCTACTTATTTTTGAAAACAAGTCTCTATCTAGATAGTAGAACCCAAGACAGTATCAATAGTCTTTGAATTGATGAATGTCTTATCCCCAGCAAAGACTGGAGTAAATATTAGGGATAAAACAGACATTTCCTGAATGAGTAAGTGATATTAGATATATGAAACTGTCTTTCAGGCTAGAATGTCCAGAAGAAGTTCTTTAGTCGGTCCTTCATAAAACGGTAGACAGTATGTGTTTTCATAGACCTTTATTTCTTGCCTACTTTTGTTATTTACTCTTAATTTCTCCCCTAGAGAAAGAAGAGTTAGGGTGCCATGCCTCTTCCACTAAGTTTGTTCTTCTGTAATCAATTTCAATGACACATATCAGACCATTTTAATTGCAAACAACTAAACAGGGTAAGGTAGATAGGAACAGGTTAACCTAGAAAAACAGAGCTTGAGGGAGCAGGAGTGATCGATCGCACAGTGAAGTGGGGAGGGCTTTTGCTTTACAGTTTTTGAGCACTGGTATCTGCATTCCATATGGTCCCCTGAGCACTGCTGGGAGTAATTAATGAGTGTAGAGTCAGAAGTAAACTCTGAGAACCTGTAAGTGTGGCCCAAAAAAAAGAAAAGAAAAAAAACCTCACAGCTCTATTTCTACATACAATTACTAACAATTTTACAATTAATACAATCTTACTAACCAAGTTTAAAGGACTATTTATAGATGGAAAAGGAAGATGGGGGACTTGAACGTTAATTTTAAATCTATAATCTATTTTAGTAAAAATCAAATTTCCCACCCTACAAAATAATACAAGATACTAAAATTACAAGTTAGCAGGGAGATTTCTAGATTTCTTAAGTACAGAAAATATAACCATAGACACACAAATGCAGAAAGACTAATTTAATGGTGTGCTTTGTTATTTGAATGCCATTTTATAATAAATGGCTGGGTTTATAATAGTAGTAAGTTTGCCAATGACTCTTGGCCATCAAGTTTTAGACCTAAATGTCTTGGCTCATGTCATGAAGTTTGAATATAGAAATTAAGTGGTGTAAAGCAAAGGATATAGTGAACCTAAGAACAGAAAATACTGTAAGAAATTATAATTGATTCATGTACTTTCCATCATTCTTGCTGATTTTTTCTAAAATGAAACATGCATTCTATTGAGAAAAGGTGTAGAGTTGTGATAACTGCTCTCATATAACTTAAAATTCACAGTTATGAAAATGAAGTCAAAATTGAAGAATAAATCCTCCACTTAGAATTTTATACAAGCTTAAAGCATTTGAAGAAAATCCATAACATTACATTGACACCTATACTGTAGGTATTTTTAAGTAACTGATTGAATAATCTTGAATCCTTGAAACTAAAGATACAGTAACAACTCATTTCCTGTATAATTTTAAAAATGACACAAAAATTTAATTTATTAGATGGAAAAATTCAGCTTTATCCATTTTCTCTAAGTCACTTAAACATTATTTAAACTAATTAAATATGTATATGAGAAAAATACAACTGGATTGCATACAAACTATTACTTACAGAGCCCTGTTAATAAAAAGTTTAATATGATATTCTGATATAGTAATAGGGCTTTAATTCTGCTAGGCTGTACTAGATAATAAGCAACAGGATTTAATATAGTTTTATTTTCATTTTTTGTTTGTTTTGTTTTGGAGGGCTCCTTGCAGCAGTGCTCAGGGCTAACTCTTAACTCTGTGCTCAGAAGTCACTCCTGGTGGGCTTAATGGACTCTATGGAATGCTGGAGATTATACCTAGGTGCAAGGCAAGTTTCCTCTCCACTGTACTATAATTCCACCCCCAGTTTATATATTTATAATATATATTATATACACACACAATATATATAATTTAAGTATCATGGTTACAAGGTTGTTCACATTAGTTTTTTTTTTCACAAAGTTTCACGATTGAGTTACAGTCATACAATGTAAAACAACTTTTACCAGTGCACATTTTCAACTAACAACATCAACATTTTTCCCTTCACTATAGCTGATGCCATCATGTCTCCCATCCATCTTCTCCCACCTGCTTATGGCGCAGGCATATTACTTCACTCTCTCAATGAATTAAAATGCCAATTCCACGTTTTAATATTGTTTTATCTCCTTAAAGACAACTCCTATGACTCAGACAGCTTTACACAAATGGAACATAGCAAAAACTATCAAAATAGATAGAATCTCAGCAATTATGAGAAGGAAGACCACTCATTATTTACTGACTGTTTACTTGTTGTCAGTCAAGTCCAAGCACCAGAGACCTGTAATGTTTCCCTTCCCTTTGCTCTCTGGCTTTTTCTACTCTTCTTCCTCTCTCTTTATTCTCTTCTATTATCATCTTCACCAGCTCATCATCATTTTTAAATTTTCATTATCATTTAATAAAATGTTGCTCAGTAATTTTCCAACCATGGTCCCTCTGATGACCAGCAGCCACCCTGATCTTATACTGTGGCCCTTATTTACATAATTTTCATCTGTGGTCCCTCTGAAATATCCTGGTGCCCAAAGGGCACATAAAGTTCCAGTTGATTTAATGAGCCTGCCTCTATGTATATGTTGGAAAAGTGTTGAACCGAGCTTTTACTACAGTAATCATAGAAAACTAACAATGTTCGGAGTCACTGGTTAAAGCATCCAAGAACGTTTTTAATTAATGCCCACAATGCACTAATATTTAATAGTATTATATTAATATTAATAGTAAATTAATATTATTAATAGTAAATTAACATTAATATCATTACTAGTAAATTAATATTTAATAGTATTAGTTCCCAAGACATTGCACAAGGAAATGAAGTTAAGCCATGATTACTCATTTCAAAGTGTAAAGTGAGAATTTGAGCAGAGATTTTGCTATGTGTCTTTTCTGCTTGCTCAACATCCAGAACTGCTATATCTGTCCAATTGCATCAACCTTACTAATTACTATGCTGTTCTGCTTTATTTCTGGTCTGTACAGAGTTGTAGTTTGGAACCCATATTGACCACATTTGGTATTTCTGCTGTTTTTACATTTTATCTATAATAGCTAGTTGTTTGAGCAGATGAAATTATTTTAATCATGAACTGACAGTTTATTAGTCTAACTGGAAGTTTAAGAAACATTTCCTCACATGGA
This sequence comes from Crocidura indochinensis, assembly GCA_004027635.1. Taxonomy (NCBI): domain Eukaryota; kingdom Metazoa; phylum Chordata; class Mammalia; order Eulipotyphla; family Soricidae; genus Crocidura; species Crocidura indochinensis. Next base: position 4,317 of record PVKC010014422.1, on the reverse strand, counting down.
AATGTATAATATTTCTTCTCAGTAAAGTTATAGCTACACAGCATTTAGGTTCTGAAATTGTAAAAATATGTCACCTAAGTGCAAAAGACTTGATTTATTACACTTCGTTATTTAACACTGACATCAGCACCGAATAAGGAATTCAGTGAGTGGTTAAAGGAAATAGATGGATGGAATGTTGGACGATTGGGTGGATAGATGGTTGGATATAATGATAAAATGACAGATAATACCATCATAAAAGTAATTATGAGCACTCAAAAGATAGTAGATAAGGCACTTGCCTTGCATGTGGCTGATCTGAATTTGATCCCCGGGATTCCAAATGGTTTCTAGACCCTAATTGGTATAATCCCTGAGTACAGAGCCAGATTAAGCCTTAAGAACACCTAGGTATGGTCCCAAACATCAATAAATGTTTATGAAAAAGTGTCATCAAATTATTAATATTCATATAAAGTAATAGCATGATGAAGTATTGGTGGGACTTTGAGAATATGATAGTTTCCACAATCTAACCACTAATAAAAACAAGCATAATTTGAGAAACCCAGGCATAACTTGAGAAACCCAATTATAAGTGCATCTTAATATAAATGTCTAGAACTATGGGAATAGACTTAAACTCACATGTCTAGATAAAAGGTATATAAGATGTAAATATAAGAAATCTTTTCTTAAATATAAGAAAAGAAAATATATAATGTTGTTCCTTTATTTATTAATTACAATCTCACTCAAATATTGCCATTGAAGGTACCTACATTCATGGCTAATATTTAAAATTTGCCTATTAGCTTTAGATAACTTAACATTTGATAAAGGCTACACATACAAACAAGTCTTAAAGACTTTGTTTTTCTTTTCCTATAGTAATAAAGAAAAAAATCTTATGTAAGCTAGGCTCATATGTTAATTTATACTTCTCAAAAACATTTCTTCAATTATTTTATATTATTTTCTGAGTAGCTCACATTATATTTTCAGTCACCAAAATGTTAACAATAAATTACAATATCAAAACATATTATGTACAAATATAATGAATCTAAGAGGATTCATTAAATTAAATTTAAATAAATTTATATGGAGCAACTAAAATAAACTAGAAGAGATACTTGAAATATAGTTCCAACAACAATGGTTATTTCACATTTATCATTTGTGCCGTGCTAAATTGTTTATAAAGACTGATGGAGGTAAACAAAATTAAAGAGAGTAGATGATATAGCCAAAGGGAGGGTTTTAATAACTCTGTGTGGAAAGGTCTGATATCTGGTTCTTCCAAGGAAAATAGTAATGTGATCCACATGAGACACATACACAAATAAAAAGTTTCATCCAACTTGCATATATAAATTGTTAAGTTTTACATATGTTGATATGAAAATTGTAGAGATATACATTAAATAGTTATATACTTATCTAAGTTTAGTAGAGTGTTTCATATAACCTTCAAACAGTAGAGTTTTATATCTCTGGAAGCAACTTCTCAGCTGCCTAACAGTTTTGAGGCATGCAATAGTTCCACATTCATTGAAGCATGTGGCTCTTTTCCTTTTAAATTCATTTATAATGATATTCCTAGAAATGTCAATGTAAATAAAATTTACATCTGAGTACTTATTTGTGTAAGATCAATGTAGATTGTTTTTATTTCAATGGCTTATATTTGTCTTGTCCACACAAAGGACTACAATATCCCTTTTATTTTTTTGTTTTTTGGGCCAATAATCTCGATGCTTAGGGGTTACTACTTCTTTTCTAAATAATAATTTCTTTATTCAAGCACTGTGTTCATAGTTGGGTTTCAGTCAACAAATGTACACACCACTCTTCACCAGTTAATTTTCCTGCCAACATCAGGGTTACTTCATTGCTGGCAATGCTCAGGGGTCCATATGGGAGGCTGAGGATCAAACCCAGGTTGGCTGTGTGTGAGATAATCACTCTATCCGCTCTACTACCACTCTGATCCACAGCATCTTATTTTAAATTGATCTTTAAAAGACTTATGATATCTATAATAATATTTCAAGATGAATGTTTATGAAATTGTATCATATGAAATAATATATATCATAATGAATTTCTTTGTCTCCCTTAAGAGAAACAACTCCATTTGATAAGCTCTAATTGTTTCAACTTTGAAATGAGTGACATGGCTAAATTGAAACAACTCCCCTAAATTGTACTATTATCCAAAATAAACATATGCTATATGTTTATATAAACATATGACTTTATATATACAACAATAAACATATGGTTACCTACAAGATGATAGAATTAGTTAGAAGTCAATTTTCCTATGTGAAAATTTTAGAGAATAAAACAACTTGCTTAAAACTAGTTTCAGTGATTGAAAGATGATTTTGATCGATTCTAACTATATTTTTAAGCTGCAAATAGTTTTATAAAGTTTAAAGTATTTTTAAATTTTATTATGACAGTTAAAGACTTAAGATAGCAAGAACACAGAAAGGGTTGGGTTGTAATAGACAACTCTAAAAGAAAAGGCTAAATTTAATGCTAAACCTACATGTAAAAGAACAAATAGAGATTATTTTACTTCACTTAAAAGATGCAATCTGGGACCAGAAAGTGGTACAACAGGTAGGACAATTATCTTGCAAGTGGTTGACAATGTCTGATACCAGGCCACTTCATATGACCTATGACCACTGAGCAGTAGCAATCCCTGAGTAGACAGTCTGGAGTAAGCCCCAGAACCTCTGGGTGTGGCCAACAAAAACGAATAAATAAATATAAATAAATAAATAAAATAAAAATATATTTCACACTTTAATGGAAAAGCTTTCCATAACCTTCAGAAAATATACTAAAAATAAATGAGAACATGAACTAAAACAATTCATTCCTGAATTATAATAAAGAGACTGAAGTTGGAGATTAGAAAAATGAAAGTGAAGCAGCTGACCAGAGTTTGGGAATAGGAATAAACCATTTATAGTTCAGCTACTGAACTCAACAACAACATAAAAAAGATTTGTCCTGAAACAGAGAAGAAATGGATACTAAAATTTAGCTATTGGAAACACACTGGCACTGTGTCCATTTCTTATACAGAGAGAGGCTCTATAAGATTAAGATAAGAAATAATTTGACTTTACACTTCCCTTAGACTCAGAAATTAAATCAGCATCATTTACATTATTCACAGATGGTCTAACAGATAAAGTACCACGTTAAAGTATCAATGAAATTTAAAGAGAAATTTGTGGTTCACAACTGAAACAGTTTTCAACAGTTGTCTAGCATGAACTAGTCTACATCAATTTAACACAATTCTTCCTGTTTCCACTTCCATTTCCTACCAAAGGTATTTTATGTAATTTGAAGACTCAACAGATAAAAGGAAGGAAAAAAAAGCTTTTATGTTAGAATCCAGAATCCTTATGCCTTCATTATCTTTGTTTTTCAGAGTCATCATTTAGGCATTAGGTTCTATTTTTGATTATGGTAGTATTCATTCATTAAATGTTCCCTCTACTATTGAATTATTATAATTATTAAATTAGTCCTAACATGGACTGTGCTATTCTAGGGACTTTGCTCACTGTCCTTGTGCAGTCACCATTCGCTGACACTAAAAACTGTCATTAACAATGAAAATTTACACTATATACTCAATTTTCAGTATCTATTCTCTGATTCTCTGATCAACACCTTCTTCCTTTATAGGCCCCGGTTTGTTACAGTTTTCCAAATCGAACAATTTCTCAGTCAGTTAATTTACCAAGATATGAGCTTTGAATATTTTTTTCTGTGTGCATACTTTTCACTTTCACATCTCACCAACTGTGCTTCAAACCCATGTACAATCAACTGTTGCTATAAATTTTGTTTTTTGTTTTTTTCTGGGGCCTGAGAGATAGCATAGCAGTCAGGCGTTTGCCTTGAATACAGCCAACCTAGGAGATGGTGGTTTGATTCCCAGCATCCCATATGGTCCCCTGATCCTGCCAGGGGCAATTCTTGAGCTAAGACGCAAGAGTACCCCTGAGCGCAGCCTGGTGTGACCCCCCAAATTTTTTGTTTGTTTTTATGTAACTCCCTTATTCTTCTCTTCATCAGTCACATTTGCTTGGATAAACTTAAGGTCTTTCATTAATTCCTCATTATCACTAAAGAAACTAAATATTTATGAAGAAAAGCATTGACCTTAGCTACTTCACTTGTAAGTTCCTGAATACAACTTCAACTGGGTGGTCTTTCTCATACATTCTTAGTTTATTAATACCTATGTAGCGATTACATTTTCTACCTCATCTCTACTTATACATCTTCCCTCTT
>PVKC010014421.1:0-22066 GCA_004027635.1 Crocidura indochinensis | reverse complement strand
TTTTTTTTTTTTTTTGGTTTTTGGGCCACACCCAATGACGCTCAGGGGTCACTCCTGGCTATGCACTCAGAAGTCGCTCCTGGCTTGGGGGACCATATGGTAAACTGGGGGATCGAACCGCAGTCCATTCCTAGGCTAGCGCAGGCAAGGCAGGCACCTTACCTCCAGTGCCACCGCCCAGCCCCCTACTTTTTTTTAAATATCTTTATTTAAACACCTTGATTACAAACATGATTGTGGTCGGGTTTCAGTCATGTAAAGAACAATCCCCTTCACCAGTGCAGCATTCCCATCACCAATGTCCCAAATCTCCCCCCCTCACCATCACCCCCACCTGTGCTCTAGACAGGCTTTCTACTTCCTCATTCATTCACATCGCTATGATAGTTTTCAATGCAGTTATTTCTCTAACTATACTCACCGCTCTTTGTGGTGAGATTCATGTAGTGAGCTGGAACTTCCAGCCCTCCTCTCTTTTGTCTCTAAAATTATTGCAAGAATGTCTTTTATTTTTCTTAAACCCCATAGATGTGTGAGACTATTCTGCATCTCTCTCTCTCTCTCTCTCTCTCTCTCTCTCTCTCTGTGACTTATTTCACTCAGCATAATAGATTCCATGTACATCCATAGGAAAAATTTCATGATTTCATCTCTCCTGATGGCTGCATAATATTCCATTGTGTATATGTATCACAGTCTCTTTAGCCCAGGGGTGATGAACACGCGGCTCTCGAGCCACATGCAGCTTCCGACCAAAATAAATGTGGCTCTTTGCCTCTTATTATTTTGTATATTGTGGTTCTTTGCCAAGTTTGGATTTTGTTATGCTGCTTCTGAGGAGAGATCTCCAGGCGCAGAGTCCCGCTTCAGGCTGCGTCACCCTGTCTCCCATCCCTCAGAAATAACTGCAAAGGCCAGCGAGCAGGGGTACCCGTGTGTCACATGTTGGGTCACATCTTGCCATTAGTTCTTAGTGTGGAGGATGCAGCACACCCTCATCATCACTGCAGGATTTTTACCCTCACTCAAAATGGCAAAATGCAATGTTTTTAATATATTACTGTTAAAATTATATGCTTTTGTGTGAGTGTTTGTCTGTTTTGGCAGTTCACTGCATGGTGTTGCTCTCTGACTCCCACAGTTTAAAATTTTGGCTCTCTGTGTCGAACTTGTTCGCCACCCCTGCTTTAGCCATTCATCTGCTGAAGGGCATCTTGGTTGTTTCTAGAATCTGGCTATTGTAAATAGTGCTGCAATAAATATAGGTACAAGGAAGGGTTTTTTTGTATTGTATTTTTGTGTTCCTAGGTATATCCCTAGGAGTGGTATAGCTGGATCAATTTCCAGTTTTTGGAGTAATCTCTATATCACTTTCCATAAAGGTTGGACTAGATGGCTTTCCCACCAGCAGTGAATAAGAGTTCCTTTCTCTCTACATCCCCGTCAGCACCGCTTGTTCTCATTCTTTGTGATGTGCGCCAATCTTTGTGGCATGAGATGGTACCTCATAGTTGTTTTGACTTGCATCTCCCTGATGATTAGTGATATGGAACATTTTTTCATGTGCCTTTTGTCCATTTGTATTTCTTCTTTGTCAAAGTTTCTGTTCATTTCTTCTCCCCATTTTTTGATGTATTAGATGCTTTTTTTCTTGTAAAGTTCTGTCAGTGCCTTGTATATTTTGGATATTAGTCCCTTATCTGATGGGTATTGAGTGAACAACTTCTTCCACTTAGTGGGTGGCTCTTTTATCCTGGGCTCTGTTTCCTTTGAGGTGCAGAAGCTTCTCAGCTTGATATATTCCCATCTGTTTATATCTGCTTCCACTTGTTTGGATAGTGCAGTTTCCTTCTTGAAGATACCATTAGTCTCAATGTCATGGAATATTTTACCTACATGTTGTTCTATATTCCTTATTGTATCAGGTCTGACATCAAGATCTTTAATCCATTTGGATTTTACCTTCGTACATGATGTTAGCTGGGGGTCTGAGTTCACTTTTTTGAAAGTGACTAGCCAGTTGTACCAACACCACTTGTTAAAGAGGCTTTCCCTGCTCCATTTAGATTTCTTGCTCCTTTATCAAAAATTAGGTGATTGTATGTCTGGGGAATGTTCTCTGTGTACTCAAGTCTATTTCACTGATCTGAGGGTCTGTCTTTATTCCAATACCATGCTGTTTTGATAATTATCGCTTTATAATACAATTTAAAGTTGGGTAAAGTAATGCCTCTCATATTCTTTTTCCCAAGAACTACTTTAGCTATTCGAGGGTATTTATTGTTCCAAATGAATTTCAGAAGTATTTGACCCACTTCTTTGAAGAATGTCATGGGTATCTTTACAGGGATCACATTAAATCTGTATAATGCTTTGGGGAGTGTTGCCATTTTAATGAAGTTAATCATGCCAATCCATGAGCAGGGCATGTGTTTCCATTTCCATGTGTCCTTCTTATTTGTTGGAGGAGGGTTTTATAGTTTTCTTTGTATAGGTTCTTCACGTCTTTGGTCAAGTTGACTCCAAGCTATTTGAGCTAGTATGATACTAATGTGAATGGGGTTGTTTCCTTAATGTCCATTTCTTCCCTATCACCATTGCACACACATGAGCTTTGGAACTTTAGGCACACACACATGAACCTGTGATAAGACACACATTCATATGTTGGCCTAGTGATCTCAGACATACACATCTCATACACATTAATATGAGCTTGTGACAACAGACACACACAGAGGTTAAGGACCTGAGGCACTCAAACATGAATCTGTGACAACAGACATACTACTCACATATGGGACTAGTGATCACAGATACACACACTGTCTAGTGACCTCAAATGTACACATACAGGTCTAATGAACACAGATACATATGGGCATGTGACCTCAGAAAAAAAAGAGATGGGCCTGATGACCTTAGACATACACACATGGACATGATGATCGCACACACACACATGAGCCTGGTGACTGGAGACACACACATGAGCCTGTAATCACAGATTCAGGTCTGATAGTCCCACACATGCACAATGATCTGATGGCCACCTATGCCAGACAGCCTCAGCTTCTGCACCTTGGCTCCTTTGAAATCCTGTGTACTGACTATAACCACCTGCTCCAGAGTATGACAAGTGGTGGGGCAAAAAAGGTTCCAAAGACGTACCACAGGATGAGAGGGGACAGGCCCTGAAGATACCCAGAAGGACATGGGGTGAGTCAGCATAGGTCAGCATCTCCCAACCTGAAACAGATGTGAGGCTAGCTGAGGTTAAGCCATTGGCCCACAGCAATACATGTAGGTGGCAAGCAATGAGTTTGGGGTTTACTGTGAAGGTCACAATAGTTTCATGGGGAAGATGAAAATTACAGGATAAGAGAAAGATGAAGGTCAGAAGGCATCTTTGGGGACATGTAGAAGGCCTGAAACCTTGCCTTGGGTCCACCCCATTCCTGAACAGTTCTGCTGTGGCCACAGATCCCCTGGCATCCTCCATCTCTGTCCAAACAGCAGCTTGGTGCTAGGGAGCTCCAAGTTTTAGCAGCATGGGCTCAAGTACTCCCTGACGAGTGCCCCTGAAACACTGCATAAAAAGTAAGACAAAGTATATGATAGCTTCCCTGGGAGTCCTCAAAGACTACAAATGAGCCAGAAACTGCATCACAGAATTCACACTTGGATGTCACTCCAAGTGCTGCAGCCACATGACAGAAACCACAAAGGGCCATGGAAATATTTCCCCAGCCTTTGCATATGAATGCACCTGGGTAAGACACACATGTGCTTGTGTCACAACAGATGAGGACTTGTGTCAGGACACATATGTACTTGTATTTATGGACCATAGCTCCCTGATAGCCCATGGCCAACCTCAGCCAAAGATGCTGTGGGTTGATCCAAACACTGATTTGTCTGGATTTATACGTTAAAGTCAAAATAGGCTATGCATGGAACCAAATCACAATAAATAGGCCCTCTCAGGTCACTATAAATACTCAGAGTCACACACACCTGCATGTATCTGCACAAACCTTCAATTACACATCTGTATATACCCACATACACCTATTTTACATACACATGCATACATGTACCTGCATGTAGCTGGACACACTTGCAGACATACACTTCAGTAATCCACACATATACCTGGACCCACACACATACCTGTATACAGCTGTATACATTTATAACACACAAGCATATACCTGTATACAAATATGTCCACTCATCATGTACCTGAGCATACATGCCAAGACTGCACAGTGCATATACATACATGTGTGCTTACATACATGTGCAAGCCTTCATATATGTACCTACATACCTATGTGAGCATGCATGGACCTGAACACAGCTGTGCACATAAATGCACACATATACTGTACACACCCCTGTACACATCCACATGTTTTTGAACAGCTATGAACACATCTGCTTATATTTGCACACATACTGCACAAACATACTCATATACAGAGTGCTAACCCCACAAGTCCCTCAAGAAACACTGTCACCCTGCTCCCAAACCAGGAGCCCTTCCTGCTCTGTACACAGCTGGCCTCTACAAAGTACCCTCTGTGTGGTGCTCTTGACATGGTGCCTTCTGCACAATGCTCTCTTTGCAATGCTGCTTCCTGTGCAGTGACCTCTATGTAGTTGCCTTTGCAGCTGTCTTCTGTGCAGTGCCCTCTCTGTAATGGGTCTTACAAGGTGCGCTCTGCATGGTGGCCATGCAGATCTTGTGGATGCCATGAACATGTAATTAATCAAACAGAGCTCATACCCTAAGCAATGTGAAGAGGGTGAAGGAGGAGGCCAGAGAAAAGGCACCACATAGGTACCTCCCAGCAGGCTGCCACAACACAAAGCAAACCTTGACCCAAAGTCACAGCGGAAGTGGAGGTTGGATAGCTAGTCCCAGAAACCCCAGTTCTAGTTCTGTAAAGCTCAATGGCCTCCAAGGGCCAGAGTGGTTGCGCAGCAGTAGGGTGTTTGCCTTGCATGAGGCTGACCTAGGACGGACCATGATTTGATCCCCCAGCGTCCCATATCGTCCCCTGAGCCAGAAGCAATTTCTGAGTTCATAGCTAGGAGAGTCACCGGGTGTGGCCCCAAAACCAAAATTAATAATAATAATGATAGTAATAATCATAAATTTAAAAAAAAAGACTTCCATGTGCTTACAGCCAAAAAGTAGGTTAGTGATGGGGGCAGGTGCCGATGATTGGGGAAGAGTGACCAATTTGAAGTCTCCCTTATCCTAAGTAGGCAAAACAGTCACAGTGAAAACAAACATGTTTATCATCCAGCCTCGGTCTGGTCTTCATGCTCACAAATGCACCTGATGTGCTGCCTTCCCAGTTCTGATAACAGAGGCATTTGAACTCCCACAGCAATTTCTCCCAGGATCTTCCTGGGAGCACACACACTAGCATGTCCTTACCTCTGACCAGTGGCTTCCAGCCCTTCAGGAGCCAGAATGCATAGTCAGTGCAGGGAGTTGTACCCAACACCCCAGCATGGTGTTAGCAAAGAAGTCACCAGCATTCTGAAGTATGTGCCTCACTGTGAGCATAAAAACAACTTGTACTCAACAAGAAATGATATGACTTGTTTACAGAACTGATTCAAGTTCCTGGGATAGAAACGCTTGCCCCAATCCTGCTAATCTTGAACTTCTCTGCAGAATCTACACAATAATTGCTGACAGAGGAGACAAGGATTCGAACAATGCTTTAAAAGGGGCTCTTTTTGTACAATAGTATATATCTTACAGATCTGAATACATACCCAGGTAACCTGAACACAGATACTCTCTAAGACCCTGAGCACTCAGGGTCAGCATGCAGTCCCCTGCATTTTCCAACAGAGCAGTGCAATCTGGATTCCCAAAACAGAACATAAAGCAGCTAAGGAATCAATGAGGCAGATTACTGTGCCCAGTTCTAAGTTAATTATGGGAAGAAAGATTCCATGGATCTCTACACACATACTGCCTTCAGTAAGGTGTGCCTTCAGATTAAAGGATAGGTATGAGAAACAAACAAATGCTGGGGACACCTTTCTGCAAATTCTTCACAGTTGTGTGCTCACCTCTATACAAAGGAGCAGTCAGTTGGCAAATACACAAGCTTATGCAAAAAGCCAGCAAGACCAAAGCAACTGCAGGGCCAAGTTAGGGCATAATGTGCAGAGAGAGCACCTACTTGATTCATAGCTTTCAGGGGAATTAAAACAGTTGCAGAGATGGAGGTCACATGAGCTGCCACCCCAGCACCCTCAGACTCCATGGTAGCTTTCTCATGCATGCCAGGGACCTGATGAGAACAATGATTCTCAGAAAGGCCAAAAAACCTTTTAGGAAGGGTGCTCGTGACAGACCCAGTAGCTGCTGTGATGCTCAGTGTGCCAACTGAAGAAAGCACACAGCTAGAGCACTCTGGCACTCTCAATGCCAGAACTGAGCCTACAGTGCCTATGGGGCCTGCATTTCCCCTGTTTGACGCAGGTTCAATGTCTCCCTGTGAGAGCAGCAGGCACACAAGGCAGAGCATGAAAAGGAATAACTACAACACCATCTGACAATGCAGGCAGACTCACAGGCATGCCTGTGGGTCCAGATCAAGAACCCTCCCTGCAAACTATAGATACTATATCTGACCTTCTGGCCACATAAGGCACAAACACACATAGTTCCTCCAGAAGTGCATGTCTATAAGTGATATACAAGGCTGTGGTGGGAAAGGCCATGAACTGCCCTATGGGATCACATCACCTTCCAGAGTCCTGTGATCATCAAATGTGCATACAAACACAGGAGATACAAGCACAGGGAGGATGCTCGACATGGGGGTCCCCTCCTTGGACAAATGTGCAGAGGTGGTCAGGTCTGTGCACACTGTGCCTGATGTCTGGCTTTCAGTTACCAGACCCGTAAACCATCTGAGCTGTCAGCCACTGAAGGGACTGTGAAGAGGAGATGAAACCACTCACTTGCCAGCCAGCACTTGTGCACACCTGTGCATGTTTACTCACACATGTGCACATCTGCACACATGTTCATGTACATGTGCCCACCTGCAAACAAGCTTACCTGCACACATGTCCATCTATACACATATTCACCTGCACATGTAAACCTGTGCACTTGCCCGCCAGCACAGATGCTCACCTGGCCACATGTTCACCTTTACTTGTGCTCACCTGCATACATGCTCATCTGCACACAGGCACACTAGAGGTGTGTACTATAAATGGGAGGGTACAATGAGTGGCATGGGGAGAGTGTGGTTGCCCACTGTAGGCTGCTATGTGCCTTAAGTCATCTAGACTGCATGCACACACACCCCAGACACATCCCTCACTGCATTCACAAACACACACCCTTCCATCCACACATTCTCACACCCCTTACTGCACCCTCCCATTCACACACATCTGACACCTGAGACCCTTCCCCATGGTAGTGCAATGCCTACCTGTGTACAATATTATTGCAACCAAATCCTGGTTGTGGGGGGGTGGTTCTTGAGTAAGTTCATTTAGCCTAAAGTTATCCCAGGCATACTGGACAGTTAGAATTCCTACTGCTCATCCATACACCCACCCACACTCCTCACAGCCCTGCACTTACTCCGCATCCAGAAATCCCAGCATAGCCAGGTCAAGGGCCTGCAGACCGAGACACATTCTTGTTCCCCACAACTTCCTGGAACCCCCACTGGAATATAGCAAACACTGAGGACTGAAGCAGAGCAGTGGGTGAAGAGACCGGACTATGAAGGCCTGTCTGCCTGCTACAGCCAGGACATGGGGGCTTGGGAGGAGGCATAGACAACTGGCCCAAAAATACCTGCCAGCCATTGGTGGCGCCCCATTCCCTGATTTTGTGTGTAGGCAGGGGAAGGTCCCCTAAAAAGCTTCTGGATGCTCTTGTACTGCAAAACTCTTTCAAAGCAATGCTCTGATGAGCTATCTGGAAGTGAATCTGGACTGCATTTCTTTCCTAACAGGTGGAGTACATGGACCCTGCAGGGAGCTGGGCTCTTTGACCAAATCCAAGGAGTCTCAGACATCCACTGAACTGACACCAGGTCCTAGAGCCCCTCCTTCATTAGACTTGGCCCATTGCTGCTGTTCAGAAGAGTGCAGGCCACACCTCACATACAGGGCCTCATTGTAGTGTCTGAACTCTCAGGTGTCAACCAGAGCTGAGGATGCAAAGCTCCAGTGCATAGGCAGCCACAGGCTGTCACAGAACTAGAAACAGAAACCTAAAATCGGAGACAACAGGGAGCAGAGAATGCCAGAAAAAAAGTGTCATGGGTGCAGTTTCATGGTGGTGGGTTTCTTATACACATGTAAGATGCGACACCTCAGGCTCATGAATCCATCTGACATCAGGGGTGGGAGTGGTGCTGCCTTCTTTGGCCATGAAGGAGGTCACAGGCACATGCTCAGAGATGCCCAGGTTGGGTTGAGTCTTGGGTCACACAGTTCACATACTGTCACAGTATGTGGCCAGGTTATTGGCCAAAAACAAGGTACTGGCTCATGTGCAAAGAGCCTCAATGGGATAGGGGGGTTTGGCACAGCCCATGGGACCAAAAGGCCAGCCTCCACCTCACTCTCCTTTCTACAAACAGAGTGACCCATTTCTTCAGATACTCCTTTCCCTCCTGCCAAGGCTCTCCACTGTGCCACTTCCATAAATGTGTTACTCTATGCCCCAGTCACTGCACCCCAGCCAGTCAGCACATACACCAGCACTGTACCTACCAAGGACCTGCATCACCTTCCTCAGGACACCATGTGGTAGACACCTGATGCTCACACAAGTGGTGGTGACCTGGTTCATGGGTTCAAGGTCATAAGTAAACAGTAATGACCTAGTCTGTGTCCTCAGTAGTCACCTGTGAGCAGTGAAAGTGGTGTTCTGGTAACACATCTGAGCAGTGATGACCGGATCTGGGTCCTCAATGGTCATGTGATAGGTGGTGACAGTCTGTGTCTTCCATGGTCATCTGGTCCATGCCCTCAGTAGTCATATGTGAGCAGTGGTGATCTGGTCTATGTCCTTACCAGTTACACAGTCTTGGCATCCACATCTTCACCATCCATCCATGCCAGTAACATCCATATAAGTCCATGACCTGTCACTAATGTCCCTGTCATTTAAGTTAACCTTACCATTTACCTAGCACACCATGTTTGGGCTCATGGGTCCCATGACATTCCCATGCTCTCTGTTGCATGTTGGAGGCCTTCTCTCTGAGATAAGAATCAGGACGATGGGATACCCCATACACACTGATGTCCTACTGCCTCCACTACCCCTCATATATACCACTGTCCCACTGCCTCCCTCCCCCCACACCTAACTCCCACTGCCTCCCATTCTACCACTTATAACCAGACCTTAGGCTTCATGCCTTGTGTACACCCAGGGATTGCTTGTGTTGATTTCAGGAGTGTCAGCATGTGTTTAATCTGTGGACCATGCTTAGGCCCTGTCATAGTGAACACATGAAACAAGAGGAATCCCCCTAGCTAGATGCAATATTCATGAGGGCAGATGCTAGCCTCAGGCATGAACGAGGGTCTTGAGGTCACCAATGGTCTAACTTTGTCTCATCGTCATCAAGATCCTTCCAGAAGCCACCTACAGAGTTAGGCCACACAGGATTACATGAACATTCAGGAAACACAGTGGCAGGGAAGGCCAGACTCAGTCTGTGACGATCTGTAAGGTCTAACCAGAGGGGATTATTTCTAACATGCTACCAAGGGCTACATAAATCCCACAAGCCAGAACAGACTCTATCTACTGAACTTGGGTGGTGCAACTGTCTTCAAGGCCAGACTAAGTGGGTGTCTGCATGGAAACAGAACACTACACTCATCTGTTTGTGCTTATCAGGCACAATTAGGGACTTCCACCAAAGAGGTGCTTCTGTTTTAAACACAGTCAGGCATTCTGTCTTGTCTTTCAGGGAAGGTGATGAAAAATCATCACTGACACTTTTAGAAAACCTCATGAAGTCATTGCTTTGGCATCCAGGAAGCAGGTTGTCATGTCACTGGGAAAATGCAGACAACATGAATGGGCAACCACCAATGCACTTCAGATGGAGAAGCCTGTTCTGGAGGCAGAGCACAGGACAAATAGCTGCTGGGGATCCAGCAACAATGATCCAGCAACACAGGTCATGGGGGTGGGGGGGTGAGGTAACAAGAGGAGGTCAGGCTTTGTCCCACACCCACTGGAAAGGTAAATTGTATGTCTCTGCCCTCAGGTGTCCCCATCAAAATGCTATATTGGAGCTGTGAGGATGTTCTGTAATTTCGTTATATCAATCCAACTATCTCTGCCTGCCACAAAGCTGAGCTCCATTCATCCCACTCTCACACCCTTCCTGGGCTAGGCAAAGTCTCAACAACCCTGTAAGAATCACACTGCAGCCTTGTGCTGGGACTCAGGACTACAGAATCCCTCATAGAGAGGATCATACTAGGGTTATAGTCTACCCTAGCAGCCTCCCTCAATCATCGTAGAACCATCCCAATTTGGCCATGGGCCAGTTGTTAGTAGTCCTGAGTGTGCTTCCTCGGCCTTCAGCCTCCCCATGGTCAATCTCCAGAGAGAAGCCTGAGAGTAAGGCAGTGTCAGCATGAGTAGCACAGATGTAGCTGATGTAGTAGTCATGACAGAGAAGAACATCATGACCAGCAAGGACAGTTCCCCTGTCCCAAGCTCAAAGCAGCTGCATCCTACTCCTACTGAGGCAGATACCATCCACAAACCTAGACACACACATGTCCAGCGTGGCATTGTCCCTGAGGTTGCAAGTCGTGTGTGTTCATCTGCATCTCAGAGTTCCAAGCACTAACTGTTCCCATCAGGTGCAAGGGTCTGGCCTAATGCTGACAGACTAAGTAACAGGGGGGCAGTTGGGTACTGGGGTGACTGGTGACTGGAGCAGTGCTGGTAAGTGAGCCTTTTGGCTGGGGTGTGGCTGAGAAGTATGGATGGTGGCAGGAGAGGTAATGAGAGAAAGCGGCCAGTAGCTGAGGGCAGTGGTCTGTGGGAACCTCACTGGAGCCCCAACATGAGAGGGTAAAAAGGGTCCTGGTGCAAAGTCTTTATATCAGAACAGTCTGACATCAGCTTCCAGCATGGGGTGAGGACATGCATGGAGCGGATCTCCTGTGGGATGTCACTTGTTTTGGAGAGAGGGGACAAGCACAGATGATATAGCTTAGCCAGGTTTGGAGATTCATTGACAATACAAGAAGCAAAAGCCTCAGATCCAGGTCTTCTCTCTGTCAAGTGACCAGATGAATGATATGGAGCATCTAAGAACTTGCTGGACTGCTTCTGTGGAGCTTTCCTAAGAAAAAGTAAACCCCTCTGATGGCTACCTGTGGCCTTCAGGGTCCCATCTCTGTGGGGACCAGCAAACATCCTTCAGATCTAGGGTTACAGAAGCCAGATAAGGGCCCAGGGGAATGCAGAGGGACCAGAGTCAGGTTCTCATCTGTCCAGACCAGGTATCGCCATGTGAAAGCCTCATGTCACATCTCCACAAGGGAGGAGTCCGTATCTGTCTGAAAAATATGGGGCATGGCAGAGTCTCTTTTCTGGACTAGTCAGAAAAGGGCCTGAGTCATGGAGCTATGTCCCCACTACAGACAAACTGAGAAAAGTGCTTCTTTTCAAATCTGTTGCAATCAGCCAGACTCTTGGTTTGAGACAATCCTGTTACAGTACAAACTCATACACTGTGACAGTGGGGTCACTGGAAATGCCTGGAGCATCCTGAACTGGAAGGAGATCAACTGACTAGTCCTTGGGAGATTTGCAAAGCCAGGTAGAGGAAGCCATTAGCTTGCACTCTTGCCTTGCTCTGTATGTTGCCTGCCTGTATCTATAGGCTAGGTGTTTTTATGTGAGATGTTTACAGTGAGAAGTATTTGCAGATGAGATGTATGTGAGAGTTGCGTACAGTAAACAGGTTGTACTGGTGAGAGTTGAGTACAGGCTAGAGGTGTGTACATGTGAGAGATACATGCAGGTAAGAGTTTTGTGCACATGAGCAGTGTGTACAGGTGAGAGCTTTGTGTGCAGAGGAGCGGCATGTGTAGGCAAGAGGTACGTGCAGTGAGAGATGTATCCTGGTAAGAGCTGTGTCTAGGTAAGAGATGTATATAGGTGAGACTATGTACATGTGAGAGGTATGTAGGGGTGAGAGGTGTTTACAGGTAAGATGTTTTCTGGTGAGAGATGTGTACAGGCGAAACATGTGAAAGTTGTGTATAGGTAAAGGGATGTACTGGTGAGGAGTATGTCCAGGTGAGAGGTACATGTTGGTGAGATGTATGTATAGGTAAGAGGTATATACAGATTAGAGGTATATGCAGGTATATACAGGTGAGAGAGAGGTCTGTACAGGTGAGAAATGTGTACAGGTGAGAGGTATGAAATATGTATTGTTGAAGCTATGCATAGATGAGAGGTACACTTTCAGGTACACTCCCCACTCTCTTTACCTCAGGACAGAACCCTGCTTGTCATGTGATGCAAAGTTGGTGAACCTGCTTGTTTGGGCAGCAGTTGCGGCCTGGAATCCCCTCAGTTCTCTGGGTTAAGCATCCTCACTGGACCAACACTTAGGCTGGTGGCATCTCAGCAGAGCATAACAACTGCATCACAGGCTCTCAGATCAGGCTGAACTAGTTGCCCCAAGAAATGGTTGCCACATGCTTATCATCTCTATAGTCGTAGAGTTTTAACTTCCTCTTGATAATAGTTTCTGTCAGCTGGTAAGGAAGAGAATTTGAGCATCTTGCCCTGTGAGACTCACAGATAATGGGAATTCACCCCCTGGCATTAGGTAACACATCCTTGCAGACTACAGTTTTACCAACCGACTTTCACCACATGTGCTCTTCTCTGGGCACCCAGGACAGAAATGTCTGACTTTCCTGGAGCATCTTCTTCTGCAGGAAGAAGGATGTGCAGGAGGAGCAGTGTAGGATGGTACCATGGAAGTGGCTTTTATTTTTTATTTATTTATTTTTTTGTTTTGGGGCAGAGGTTACTCCTGGCTCTGCACTCAGAAATCGCTCCTGGCTTGGCTTGGAGGACCGTATGGAACGCCAGGGGATATAACCATGTACAAAGCAAACGCCCTACTGATGTGCCATTGCTGTGGCCCCAGAAGTGGATTTTAGCAGTAGGAAATCTGCTCCTTCATCGAGGAAATCTGCCATTTGAAACTGGCAGGTTGGAGATAAACCAGACTAAAATCTGTCTCTTTTCTTGGGAACTTTGTCATTGTTCCTAGGAGGTGACATATAGTTGTTTGTATGTGAAATGATCTGTTAACTCCAGTTCATGGAGTCACTAAAGGGGGTACAGGGGAATGGATGCCTTTTGTACTGACACAGCCTGTGTTTCTGCTGTAGTTCTCTGCTCTGGAAGCCCACCTAGCTGTCATTCCTCCAGTTTAGAGCCACTGATTTGGACCACAGAAATCTAAAGCCACATCTTTCTTTTATAAAGAGAAAGACTAGATGCCAACAACTCTACTGGGTGGAGGAGCAGGTGGTCCTATAGGTGGGGCCAGCCTGGAGCCTTTCAGAGGCCTCTTGGTCATTTTTGTCAAAAGTTCTTATTTGGCTCCTGGAGTGGAGGAACCAAAAGGGAGAAAGTGCTGGGCCCTTGCTTGGGAGCCTGGGGGAAGGTGTCCTTGACCTTCTGGGAAAGGTCCCTTCTTATTGTTATTTGACTGTAAGAAGTGTGGCTGGGGCAGGGTTGGTTGGGCCTCAAAGTTCTGATGGGCCTATCCTATCAGCACTGGTGGTGGCGTCAGCCAGCAGGACACAGGCTGTCAGGATTTCTGTGGTTGATGTTTTCCAGAATCTGGACTGGTTTCTAGTTGCTTCCAAGCTAATGATTCAAGGAAGTTCTTGTGTGCCTACTCTGACATTTGCTCTTGGGTGACACACAGGAGTAAGGGCAGACCCAGGAACTCATTTCATCTGCACATAACTGGAGCCAGAGTGGTGGCGCAAGGGGTAAGGTGTTTGCCTTGCCCATATTAGACTAGGACGGACCGAGGTTCGATCCCTGATGTCCCATATGGTCCCCCAAGCCAGGAGCAATTTCTGAATGCATAGCCAGGAGTAACCCCTGAGCATCACTGGGTATGGCCCAAATCCTCCCCCCAAATCATCCACACATACCTTTCACCTACATACACTTCTCACCTGCACTTACCTCTCACTGGACATATCCCTCACCTGTACATGCTTATAACTTGCATTTACCTCTCACCTGCATATACCACTCACCTGTAAACATCTCTCACCTAGATATCACTCTCTCTTGCACATACCCTCTCACCTACACACACCCCTCACCTGCACAAGTCTTACCTGTGCACACCTTTTACATATATACCTCTAACCTGCACATACCTGTCTCCTGCATATACCTCTCACTTGTACATGCCTCTCACCTGTACACATCTCTCATCTGAAAAAAGACTGCCTGTTCCACAGGAGGAGGTAACCCCAAGGAGTTGGACTAAGGAGTAGAACTTGGAGGAAAAAGCAGAGGAGATACATCCAGCACCCAGACTGAAGCCTCACAGAGCCCAGTCTTCTGACTAGGAAAGGCACTTCTCAGGCTTCTCTGTCCAGCGAGTTCCAGGCAACTAATGTGGCCTTCATCCCTTTGCTAATCTATTTGCAGCGATGGTATTTCCGGTGACAGCTGGCTTGGCACCTGTCTGCAGTGTCTGGCCTCCAACACTGCCTCTGCTCTCACTGTAACAGCCCCTACCACAGCTAGGTAGGAGTACGAGGCATTAGTTATGGAAGTGACTCAGCATTGTCAGCTATGTGGCCTGCAGTCTTCTGGCAGGGTGGACATGGCAAGTCCCTGTCTCAGCTCCAGGAGACTCCTGGGCTTTCCTGGAACTTGGAGGCCTAGACTCAGCAGGTATCCACTGGAGATCCAGCAGGTGCAAGTCCCTTTGGAGCAAAGCAGCACCTAGCATCCCATTTCATTTTTTTGTTGTTGTTGGATTTTTTTTTTGTCACACCCAGCAGCACTCAGGGATTACTCCTGGCTCTACACTCAGAAATGGCTCCTGGCAGGCACAATGGACCATATGGGATGCCGGAATTCGAACCACCATCAGTCCTGGATCGGCTGCATGCAAGGCAAACACCCTACTGCTGTGCTATCTCTTCAGCCCCTAGCACACTATTCTGGATCCACAAGCCTGCTGTGCTTCCCTGGAACCCACCATGTGGGGGATCACTGCAATACTGTTGCCATCCATCTCTGTGGATAGTACCCTAAAACCTGTTTCCCTCAGAGATAGTAGAATGACTATGTGGTGCCCAAAGATCCAGCCTCCAAAGCTTTCCCCAGGGCCTCAGAGATGCTAGGGAAGGACTTCATTTCCAAGAAAGCTTTACCTGAGCCCTACTGATACCCTGCATCCCATAACGAGCAGCAGCTTGAGCAGGGCAATGATGTGACAACTACAGCCCTCCAGTGAGAGGCAGCTCAGCAGCAGGGAACCTAAAATAGACAAGGTCTCTGTGATCTGCCCCATCCCACAACAAGGGTGGGATGTTTGTATCACATGAGCCCTAGTGATATCTGACAGTGCCCGGTAGTGCCCTCATTCAGCACAGTGCAAATCTCTACTGGAGAAAGTGAAGTACAGGGGTGTTTCCTTTTTACTGCTATCTTTGATTTACAGCATATGAATGTGACTTTCCATATGCTGTATGTTCAACTTTTGCCAAAATCCATTTGAGATGTGAACAGTTGCTTTAAGACAGTGCTTCTCTATTAGCAAAAAAAGACAGTGCTTCTCAATTATCTTCTGCCATGGCCCCTAAGAAGAAGAAAACATTTTCTGCACCCCCCGTGCAACTGTAAATAGTATCTTTATTTTAAAAAAACTGTTTTGTTTTGTTTTTTTTTTTTTTTTTTTTTTGGTTTTTGGGTCACACTCGGCAGCGCTCAGGGGTTACTCCTGGCTCCATGCTCAGAAATTGCTCCTGGCAGGCACGGGGGACCAAATGGGGCACCGGGATTCGAACCGATGACCTTTTGCATGAAAGATTTGCCTTACCTCCATGCTATCTCCCGGGCCCCTAAAAAAAACTTCAACCTGCAAAACAAAAATATATAAAATAATTTGAACTGATTTTTAAATCAGAGGTGATGTCTGGATTAATGGCTACAATGAGCACGTTTTGCAATGCATAGCTTTGGGGTTTGAAGCAGGACACAGCAACTCTCAGCTCCAGAGACATACAGAGAATAAACACGAGGCTTAACTTGTTATGACAGTGTTTACCAAGGTCAAACGCACCCCTTTTATGGAGCCTCGCACCCACCCCCAGGGGTGCGCCTCACTATTTGAGAACCACTGCTTTAAGATAAAAGTCTACAACAAAATAAGGCACATCTGAAGGCAGAGCATAGTAGTGTCTCCAGGGAGAAAAAACTGCTCCCACTTCTGTTTTACACTGTTGGAAAGACCAAGAAGAGGCTGGATCTGAACTAAAGGGCATTAAGGTTTCTATTGCCAGTGTTTTCTGATCAATTATACCAAAAAGTAATGAGAAGGATTCTATTTCCCTCAGAGCAGAGGAGAAAGGACACTAGCTCCCAGATCTCAACATGCACAGCTTCAGCCATGTCCAGCTTCAGCCATGCCCAAAGCCCCTGATTGAGCAGGTCACCCAATCTGTAGATGCAAGCCACATCAGTGTCCACACTATTTATAAGCCAACAGCTCCAATTCCTCTTGCATTTCTGACAAAGCATCAAATAGGGTTTTCTGCATGAATCATATTCACAACAGTTTAAACTTCTATTCAGTTTGTGTAGATCTTCAATGAAGATGGAAGAAGTAACTTCCCTTGGGGCCTGAGAGATAGCACAGCAGGGAGGAAGCTTGTCTTGTATGCAGCCAATCCAGATTGAATCCTCAGCATTCCATTAAATCCCCCAAGCCCAGCCAGGAGTAATTCCTGAGTGTAGAACCAAGAATATTGTCAGATGTGACTGACTGTTAGGTGTGGTTGGTGTCACCTCCAGAGAACAACCACAAGCAGTTTCTTCTCCCATGTGATACAGCTTCTGTGCCACCCCACAACCACATAGATGGGGCCATAGATCGATGGGAACTTGGTCCAAGGGTCAGACACTAGGGTTAGGATGTAAGGTTACATCTTATTTTATCCAAAACAAAGATCATCCCTGTTTTCTTTGTATTTGTTTGCTTACAACTTTGTTTCACCCAAAACAAAGATTGTCTTATATCTGGGTGGAACAAACTCAGGATAGCCTGAGCTATCTGCCCTTACTTACTTACTGCCCCACCTGGGGGTTCTCTCTGTACTCAATAAAACAATTAAAAAAAAAAAAGTTCTGACACACAGCTAACAGGAGATTTGAGGTAGAAGACTGTCATAGTCTTCTTGTATTTTACCCTCGGCCTAGTTTGGATTATTTCATGTGTGACCCTGATTCAAACTCCTTCACCTGGGGTTGGATATAGAGCATGTGGGGTGATTTTAAATCAGGGGACACAGAAGGATGGGCCCAGGTCATTAGAGGGTCAAGTGTCTGGTCCAAGGGTCACAGGAACATATTCCAGGGGTCACAGGGACAGACACTGGGACCAGGGGTTACAGAGGGCTGGGAGCCTGATCCAAGGGGCACAGAAAGTATCTAGAAATCATAGAGGGACAGATGCCAGGTCCAAGCAGACAGGGTCACAAGGTGGTGGGGGTGTAAATAGGAGGTAAATAAAATGTGCAAGGAATTGTAGGCAATGGTCAAAGAGGGGTAGTAAATAGGTACGTGAGTGGTTGAAATGCAAGTTCCCCCAGGCCCTTGACCACCAGCCACAGCACCAAATGAGGCTAGGCCACACTCAGGTTTGGGATCTGCAAACATTGAGCTCAGTAGACAGATGTTCAGTCCTGGAGCCAAAATATTCCAGGTCTGAGTTTATGGGACCCCCAGACCACAGCCCTGAGCAGTGCTGAGACTCTAGGGCAGTGGTCCTCAAACTATAGCCCGCGGGCCACATATTGTATTTGTTCCTGTTTTGTTTCTTCACATCAAAATAAGATGTATGCAGTGTGAATAGGAATTTGTTCGTAATTTTTGTTTTTACTATAGTCTGAACCTCCAATGGTCTGAGGGACAGTGAACTGGGCCCCTGTATAAAAAGTTTGAGGACCCCTGTTCTAGGGCATGTCCCAGTGGACAGCTGCAGGTCACACAGACCCACATCCTGAGAAGGATGAACAAGATACATCCTTCCCTCTCACAGACACAGGGTAGGGGTGGGTGCCCAGCACCCACAAACAAGCAGGAGTTGGCAGTTCCCACTAGTTCTGGGCAGCAAGAGGGTTGTGCGATCCTCACACTCACACAGGGAGTCCCTGAAAGGAGACATAACACCATGTCTGTTTTACCTTCAGTCATGCTGGGAAACAACTCAACTAAGGAATACTGGCATTGGTGATGCATTCTCGCTTCTTGACAATGTTGAGGGAGTCTTCAATAACTGCTCTAAAACTCAGAGGAGGACTGGCTGGACATGATGCAGTCACCACCAAGGCGCGAATGGCCAGAAGTGCTGGGGAAGACCAGGATGCTGCAGTGACCCTACAGGATGGACAAGCTCTTGTCCACACCTAGGCTCTGCCCCCTGGACCCACAGGTGACTACAGTACTGCTGTCATGAGACAGGACTCTCAGTCTCCAGAATCAAGCCCACTATGGGGGACAACACCCCCATCTGTATAACCGCACATGCTCTTGTAAAGCACAAGCCAGGACCAGGCACAAACACAGTGATGGCACTAACATGGTTGCTGTAGGATGCCCCTGTGCACCTGCACTGAGTAGGAATATTCCCTGTCCATTGTAAAAGAGGATAAAAGCCCAGGAATCATTTGCAGAAGCTGTACCAGCATGTCTTGTTGGGAAAAACCCTTGCTGGATGGGAAGGTCCAGCTGACTTAAAGATTCAGCAAAAGGCTCTCAAACCTAGTGCTCCCAAAGACAAAAGGCTGTTCTCATATGGAAAACTGACATCCTGCAACCCTTTTGCCCCACGAAGAACACACAGAGGTATAGTATATTTCCCAAGAAAGTGCATTCAAGGAACACAGGCTGAAGAAAATAGATATTCTCCCCAACTGCTTCTAGGGGAAAGCTAGTTCTCACAAGTATGAGGGGAGCCTGGAAGTGTACTAAGCACCTGACAGAGTGACACTTCTCCACAGGTTAAGGGGTACAGGACAGGGAAGGGGCAGAGGATGGAACAGTGCTTACTCTCTCTGCATGTCACCTGAGGACTGTGTAACTATCACCAGGGAGCAAGTCCAGAGATCATTTACAGGCCAAGGTCACCATACATACCATACTAGCACTCATAGTTCTGGGCCTCACACCAAGCAGAGCCCAGACACACCAGAACACAATGTCACCAATGACAGAGGGCTTATCTACTCTTCACACAATAGGGACCAAAACTTGGCACTAAACAATGATGTCCATGTGTCCCCAAAGTCATGGACGCTGCTCTGCCTGGTAGATTTATACGGGCTCCTCTCCTCCTTTACCAGGCAAGTACCAAGTTGCCATACTCAGTCACCCTGTGCCACACCAGACACATGGATGTCATGCCCAGTTCTATAAACATGTGCTCATCCCCAGGGGTGCCCAACCAATAGACAAATTAAAAACATGTCACACACAGTCCCACGGATATGCTCAGATGTACAGAAACACTCAGCCCCAGGGCACTGCATATACCTCAAGAATCTGGTCCTGGATCTGCAGACCTCCATCTTTGGCAGCTGGTCCACTCTCCACTACCTTGGAAACAAAGATGCCTTCGTTGGAGGACCTGTCCTGGTTGTCCTTGGGATAGAGAGGATACATAGGAGGACATGAGGTTGCATCCATGAAAAATGGCAAACACTCACTACAGTTCCAGCCCTGTTTGTTGCCCACAGAGACAAAGGTGACTGCTGAATTAGACACTCATAGATGAAAACAAAGATGCATTTGCCCTCTTTCCAGTTCCCAGGACAATGTCTATTCTCTCCCCCCACTCTGGAACAAGATCAGCACCAACTCTCTGCTTCTGCTACACCTCCTCTAAAGGGGGCATCACAAGAGAAATTAGCATTGCTCCTTGCAGGCTTCACTAACACCCACCCATGGGTGTGATGGATGTGACCTTGTCCCCTGCTAAGTATCCAGGTGCTCTGAGCAGGGACCTCTAGGTCACAGGAAACTACTTTCCTCTCACTGCATCTACCCAATTGCTTTCAGAAAGTTCACAGGGCAGCCCCACTCCCAAACATTCACATCAGTGAGGGTCATGCTAGGTTTGTCCTGAAGTTGAAATCTGATTACGAAAAGCTTTTCAGTTTAACTTGGATTCAAAAAAGGCTGCTGCTAAAACACCAAGTTCAAGTCTCCCTGGCCAGGACTTTCAATTATATAACAAAACTCTCAAAAGGCTCCTTAAAGCTCAGAGGAGCTTATTTTAAGGCTTTCCCAGGAGTAGCAAGATGGATTTCCTTGAAAGGAGGAACATACTGAGGTAACTGGGGGATAGGTGACATGAGGTGCACATGCTGTTCCCAAGCTAAGTATCTAAAGCCACATCAGCAGCTGTGACACTCTGACACCTGTCATGTGGCCACATGTAATGCCACAAACCCAGAGAAATAATTTCATTTCAGCAAAGTCTGCTCTGCCCAGAAATACAAGATCCAGCTATACAGAAATGGCAACAACCACCATCTTTTCCTCATTTGTAGCAGCAAGTCTCTCTACTCTCCACACTGGGACACGAAAGGCAAAAACTTCCTGGCGATGGGACACTGAGGCCATGGCTCAGAAATGTATGTGCCTCCCTGAGTACATCACACTCTACACACACAGGTACAGACAGACAGACAGACAAACACACACACACACATACACACAGGGATCGCACAGAGATACACATGAATGTGTAGACAGGGACACAAACACACAGGGCAACAGGGACACAGAGAAACACAGAGAGACATGCACAGACACACAAGGGCACACAAGGGGATATGCACGGGGCACAGAAACACACAAACACAACAGATATACAAACACAGGGACAGTTACAGGGACACACAAAAAGACATACACACAGGGACACAGACACATACAGACATACTACATATATATGAATAGGGTTACATAAGGGACACATAGGGATACATAAACATACAAACACACTGTTCCAGACACACTGGACCATACACATACATAAATACAGACACAGAGACACAAACACACAGACATGCATAGGCCACATACACACATGAGAAGACACAGGCACATGGTTTTCCTGGTGTCCATGTTGATGCTATGCTGTACCATAGGCAGCCTGGCATTTAGCAAGACTGAGCATTTCAGGTAGGAAGGCCACAAGCAGTACATGGGGTCCTACCCCACCCTTGGCCCCTCTGTGGCACAGGCTACAGCTCAGAGGTTCTTGTATATGTCCCTCACAACCTCTCTCCTCACTGTCCTCTCTACCACCTGTACCAGTGCCCCTATGGCCCCTACAGCAATAAGACTTTGCATCTGGGACCCAGATCCATGATGTTTTTGTTTCTGGGACACTGACCATGCAGCTAATGGCAAGGTTTGTCACTCATCCTGGCATGCTGGCCTATCCTGCAAAACCAAAGATAACTGGCACAGGACTCCAATGTGGCCTGTTGGGGCAGTTCCCCCTCATCTCCCTGGCTTCTAAACTGGAGCAGACCTCCACCCCCACATCAGGATTGGCATTCCTCTAGCCCATGGGAAAACTGTTGCCATGTACTTGAAATCAGAGGTACAGGCTGAAAAGCCTGAGGCCCTAGTAGGCCTGAAGAGCTAAACGTAGCTGCTTGGCTCTCCTATATCACTGACCAACAAAGTGTACTTTTTCCTAGG
>PVKC010014420.1:0-22081 GCA_004027635.1 Crocidura indochinensis | reverse complement strand
GAGAGGTCTGACTAAGTCAGCCCCAACATGTGTCATGGAGACCAGGGAACCACAGAGGGACGACTCTGCAGGGAGGAAGGGGTCACTGTTTGAGGTGGCAATGGTAAAGGAATGAAAATTACCTTTGAGACTAAATCAGGGTCCTGGTGGGGTCGCAGTCCCTCCCAGAACACATTTTTGGGTGAGGGGGGCGGCCTTTCTGCCAGCACCCCCATCTCCCCACTCCCTGCTCTCCCTCCCTGGCTCTTAATAACAGTGTTTCCGACGGGGATGCTCCGGGTCCCCTGCCGAGGATCACTCAGCCGCCCTTCCAGAGAGAAAACAAAAAGCGGTGTTTTTCCGCGTCTATTTTAGGGTGCTGCCTACATCTTTGTTCTTGGAGGGTGAGGAACACACACACTTGTGGGGGCCTTTCTCAGCTGTGGCTCAGCAGCTGGTCTGGACCACCAGGTCGGGCTATGCAGAGGGGAAGGACAAGCAGGTGCAGGGGAGTCAGAATAGGAGGTGGGTGTGATGGCCTCAGACAGTCCCGGATGTGGTTGCCCGGCATCTTCATGTGACAATCTCAGAGGGACTGACCAGCTTTGTTCAAGGGCCCAGCAGCCTCCAGGCCTCCAAGGGTGCAGCCTGCATTAGCATGTCTCCAGGTGCCTGTGTGGAGCAGCTGTGCCACTGTACTGATGGGCTGCAGCGAGGCATTCACTGCACCTGGATGGCTCAGTCCACCTAATATGCATGTGATAAAACTGAGAAGGAGGGGAAGGAACATAGTATAGTAGGTAAGGAGCTTGCTTTGTGCACAGTCAACTGGGTTTGATTCCTGGTACCCTATATTGTTGCCTGAGCCTGCCAGAAGTGATTTTTTTTTTTTTTTTTGTCGTTTGGGGGCCACACCTGGCGGCGCTCAGGGATTACTCTTGGCTCTGCACTCAGAAATCACTCCTGGCAGACTCAGGGAACCATATGGGATGCTGGGAATTGAACCTGGGTCTGTTCCGGGTTTGTCATATGCAAGGCAAATGGCTGACCACTGTGCTATTGCACCAGCCCCCAGAAGTGATTTTTAAGTATAGGGCCCAAAGACCATCTCTAAACTGTTTCCACTTTGAAAAGCTTTTCTCATGCAGTTAGTTCCTCATGTTGGTCATTAAACTGTCAAGAAAAAAAACCAGCAGAAAGAACCTGTGTGATGCTTTGCAGGTGAAGAGAAGGTCAGTATCCCACCTATAATTCTACAGCCCAGGCTGAAAGAGGCCAGATTTGAATCCACATTCTCTGACTGTAGATGGGACATCCCTGAGAATCTTCCCAGAGAGGCAGAAACTCTGGAAATTCCCAGTAGGGAGAGCAAAGCTGCTCTCACCTGAATTGCCCACCAAATGTCTAGGTAGAGAAAAGGTGTGCAAACTATTGACCACTGTGACTGGATGCTTGAGATCCTGGGAGAGCTCTGCATACAGACCCCAATATGGTGCTTGGGGCAGGCTTTGTCCCCCCCCCCCCAGACTCCTCACATGGAAAATGCCCTTCCCATGAAGCTGGAGCAACATGGTGCTCAGGAGCTATTCCTGATTCTGTGCTCAGAAATCACTCCTGGCAGGCTCAGGGGACCAAATGGGATGCCAGAGATCAAACTTGGTTTGGCTGAGTGCAAGGCAAGCACCTTTCCTGTTGTACTATTTCTCCAGTCCCTAGAAGGTTATTTTGCTGCTTTGGGTGTTGTGTGTGTGTGTGTATGTGTGTGTGTGTGTGTGTGTGTGTGTGTGTGTGTGCCCAACTGCTGAGCCATATCCCAGCCCTTGGATCAAGCACTTTTGGGGCAACACCCAGCAGAATTTTAGAGCTACTCCTGGTTTTGTGCTCAGGAATGTCTCCCAGTGATGCTCAAAGGACCAAACCTTACAGGTGCCTGGGACTAGTCTTTACTAAATTCTGCATTTAAATGGGTGTTGCATCCTAAGCAAACCTCTCCCAGGACTTTCGGGTTCTCCCTGGACCCAGCCTTGCAGAGGTGTTGGGGCTCCCCCAGGCTACGCAGATGGGCTAAGCTAGGCTCATGTAGCACTACAGACAAAGCTCAGCATTTGGCTCCAAATCATTTTTGTTTTAAAGACCAAGGGAGAAGGGGGTGGGAGGTGCAGAAATGAGGAAGCACACTTAGCCATGGCCAGCCCCAGGCTGTTTTCCTAGATGTGTCAGGAAGGGTTTCAAGACAAGATTTCTTTTTTTTTTTTTTTTTTCCTCATTACCCTGTGATGCTGGAAGTCCTTTCTAGTGGTGCTCAGGAGACCACATAATCCAGGGTTCTTATATATAAAGCAGGAGCTTTAACCCCTTGAGCTGTCTTCCTGGCACTCAAGAGATTGATTTCATTCCCAAAGATTTGCCCATGGGCTTATTCTTAGAGAATTGAGAATCTGAAGGATATCTACTCCAGGCAGTCCTCCCAGATATCTCGACTGAAGATGAGAAAAGGAACAAGTGTGATGACTAGCTACCACTAAACATCCAGGTGCTCTTTGGTCATACAATAGCCCTGTGGAGTGTGAGGGAGTTCAATATCCTCATCATTGATGTGACAAAATGGCAGCTCTAGGCTGGGGGAGTGGATGACAGGGCTGAGGCACATACTTTGCGTGTGGGAGCCCCAGATTTTATCTCCAGCACCCCATAGTCCCAATATTAGGGTCTAGTATGTAGAGACAGGATGTTCCTAAAAACCAATATAATAATAAGAGAATTATCCAGAAATCAATAGTATTCAGCTGGAGAGACCTTCCCCACACTAAACAGAATCAGGAGTGACCCCTGTGAACCTCACTAGGAGCAACGCTGGCAGGGTTTGGTCCCCAAATGAAACATATATTTAGAAAAGTTGAAAAGGAAGGCTCAGAGAGGGGGATCATTTTTTCCTGAGGTCACACAGTCAGTCTACAACTCTCTTAGCTGCATTATTACACATTCAACTGTCCGGGTCAAGTCCTGGGAATATCAGGTAAGTTTCTTGTGTGCTGTGGTCCCTGACTGTCCCATCTAGCTCACAAAACACCAGTTCACTCCTGCACTGTCCTGGAAGGGATCTGAGCCAGAACAGCCTCACCTGTTCTGATCCATTGGGGTTCCACATTTCATCAGACTTCATGTGTGCAAAGCAAACTTCTTCCAAGAGCCAAGTGCAGAGCTAGGCACCTTCGAGAAAGAGTGAACTTTCTTGGTCTTGTGGAGTTCATGGTGTCACCAGATAAGACAGGCCTTTTTGTTTTTGGATTTTGGGGTCACATCCAATGATTCTAAGAGCATACTCCTCAGTCTGCACTCAGGGATCACTCCTGGAGATCTCAAGGGAAAATATGGGATGCTGAGGATCAATCCTGGATTGGCGGAAAGCAAGCGCCCTTCCCCACTGGACTATCACTCTGACTGCAGACAGGCCTTTGTTGACAAGCCAAATAGCAACATTAATCATAAAAATTCAGGATACTAAGAGGATCTAATTTCCACAGAGGGACAGGGGAGGGCTTGCGGAGGAAGCTGACATTCAAGATAAGAGATGATGTGTGGTTTGTCCTGAAAATGCTCTTGGTTCTAGGAGCAGAAAATGTAGACTAAAGAAAGTTTAAAGTCAAGAATCTTTTCTCCTATAGAACAAAAAGTCCCAGAATGTGGCCCCTTGCACCACTGAAGAACACACAATTCTGTCAAGGACCCAAACTAGCGACCATCCAAGGCCCTGGTACCATTCCCAAGCTGGCTTCCTCGGGGATGCTAAGTGGCTGCGGCATACCAGCCACCACAGGAGGGGATGCCCACCCATACCCAAGATCAGAAGAAAGGTTCTCCCTGTTTTTCTAGTGTTTTGTGAGCTTCCAGAATCTTCCTAGAACTCTCCCAGCAGATTGGATGAGGGGCTCAAATCACCATTGGCCAAAGGCACAAGTCCACCACGACTGCCTAGGAAAAGCAGTACTTTTCCTTCCCCTTTAGAGAGACCTTTCTGGCTGTCATAATTGTGTGTGTGTGAGTGTGTGTGGTGTGTGTGTGTGTGTGTGTGTGTGTGTGTGTGTTCTACTAAGTGGAGATCAGGGATGCTGCTAAATTATGGTGCTTAGCATAGCCCCAGGGAATAAAGAAACATCCAGACATGACAATCAGTAGCATTAAGAGGGGAGACACTCTTCCCAGACCAGTCAGAGCCACAGGCAGATTCAAGGGGCTGCAGGTAGGAGTGGCTGGGAATAGGTCAGGGAAGCCTCCTGGGAGGCCAAAGTGGTTCCTCTGAGTTTGAAAGGTGGATGCTGGTGAAATCAACCTAGGGAATGAGCAGACATGTGGAGCAGCAGCAATGCAGCATCTTGGTCCGTCTTTTAGGTCTTTTCCAGTGGGGTGAGGACCCTGCCTGCCCTCCCTTCTTACTCCCCAAATGCAGTTCAGTGCCTGGCAGCTGAAACCCAGCACAAGGCCCTGGGAGGATAGAGGCAGGAGGGGAGGCCGAGCAAGGGCCTTTATAAAATGTCACCACAAATCTGAGAGGCCAGTCACCCATGGGAGCCTGAATGCTTGTCAATCAAGGTCAGGTAAGTTAAGTCAATAAGGTAGGGGTCGGTGAGATAGCATGGAGGTAAGGCATTTGCCTTCCATGCAGAAGGACGGTGATTCGAATCCTGAACTCATATGGTCTCCCGTGCCTGCCAGGGGTGATTTCTGAGTGTAGAGTCAGGAGTAACCCCTGAATGCTGTCGGGTGTGACCCAAAACCAAAAAAAAAAAAAAAAAGACAATAAGGTAAAGGTGTTGTCAGACAGCTGGGTGCAGAGGAGTTTGTGAACCAGGGTGTTAGGGTCAGAAAGGACAAGTGAGGCCAGGTGGAGGCAGGGTGGGGTGCCCTTGCTCCCTGTTTGACCTCTCCACACAGGATTCTGGGCTACACTGACATGTGGGAGCAGCTTCCCAGAGGAGGTTCCAGGTGGGTGGTGGAGAGAGGCACCCAGGTGAGGGGTGGAGAGGAGAGGGGAGATGGGGAAATGTGAGAGTCTGGGGAGGTGATGGAGGTAAGAGTGAGGGGGAGATGTAGTGTCAGGTATGGTGAGGGATGCCTAGCAGGCGAAGGGTGACAGAGGAAGTAAGAGGTGCCAGGGGGTGTTGAGGGTGAAGGGAGGTGCAGAGTGCCAGGGAGGTGAGAGTAAGGGATTATAGGGTGGTACAGAATGCCAGGGGGTGCGGGAGGGGGGGATGAGAATTAGAGAAGGTGAGGTATGTGAAAGAGGGGAGGGGCAGGGAGAAGTACTGTGTTAGAATCTTGGGCTAAGGACAGAGTATTTTTATTTATTTCTTTTCTACACAGTGGGAGAGGTTTTCCAATGTCATAGTAACATCTCTGCCATGAAGCCAACACAGCTACCAAAGAAAAGGTTCTCTTTATGTTATTTCAGGAGGCCTCCAAGGTAATGCTAACGTGGACTCCAGAGCCAGTCCTGGTGATTCTGGCTGATGGGGCTCAGTATTTGGGGCCTGAGAGCAAGGAGCTCCTTGAGTCCTGCTGTGCCAGGATTCTCCCCCCCCCCAAAAAAAAACAGTAGCACTGGGGTCCTCCAGGCCTGCACCGGCAATGCTCAAGGGCTCTCTCCAGGTCTTACTCATTACAGCAACAGGGGAAAGTTACCCACAGCCCAGGAAATGCCCACATGCCCCCCCTGCCCTTCACTCCCTTGTCCTTCTGCCCCTGCATTCCCCTCCCTTCCTCCCACGGTTTGGATCTTAACAACCAACAGTGCGAAGCGAGCACAGAGCGAGCGGAATCTCAGTTTCACCCTTTTCGAAATAGGCTAATAAAGCTGATGACGGTGAGGAACGGCTCTGACGCACAGTGATGCTATTCTGCAGCCTCCCTTCCCCTCCCTGCCACGCACTCTGCCATCCCAGGAGAGGGACGCGATTTACTTCAGTGGACAGAGTCCCTGGTAATGAGACCAAGCACCCGCTGCCACCATTAAAAGCCCCATCAGACCCTCTGGGTCCCCACTTCCTGGGCTCAGCAGGGCCTCTAAAGGGTAAATGCATTTCTTGAGTGACTGAAGAAACAGACACTGATGAGTTGAGAGAGCCCAGAATGCCTCTCCACTGCAGCCCAGAGGAAGAGGACCTGGTGGCTGCTGGCTCTGCTCATGGAGGGGCCGACCCAGATGCCCACCCAGGCGCCGGTAAACTAGGATGTGAAGAATCATTTGTAGAACCACCCAGAAAATGGAAGTTGGAGTCCCTGGTTCAGGAAGTATAGACCTTAAGTCAGTAATGAAACAGAGGGTGAGATCCTGACAGGTTAGGGAGCCCAGGACACAACCCTGTCCCCATTCTGTCAGCCTGAAAATACCACCCTGTGATGGGCACCCCACAACTTTGTTCAAATCCTACACACACCCTTTCTTTACTCAGTCAATACATGGTTTCCCCAATGTTCCCAGAACCCACTGACCACACAGTTACCTGAGGGCTTTTGCACATTCTTCTCTCTTTTCTGGGAAGGCCTCTGTTCACTGCTGCTGTTCCCAGAACTCTTGACTTATCTGGTTCAAATTAGGGAGTCAAAGAAAAGTGGGGGGTTGGGGGGGAGGTGAACAGTGGTGCAGGTGGTAGGGTGGTTGCCTTACGTAACCTAGAACAGACCATGGTTCAATACCCGGCGTCCCATATGGTCCTCCAAGCAGGGAGCGATTTCTGAGCACAGAGCCAAGAGTAACCCCTGAGCGTCACTGGGTGTGGCCCAAAAACAAACAAAAAAACCAACCAAACCATGCGCCTGTTTGTGGGGGGGGGGGCAAAATCTGTCTTCTCTGTGAAGAGAGGGTTTCTTTGACGACCCCACCTGGCTCATTCACTGGCCTCAAAAGCCACAGCGACTGCACTCATGGCAGCGGTGGTTCCTGAATACAATCTGGGACAAAGGCGCCAACAGCTGCTAGGCCTGCACTGTGATATCAAGTCAAGCATTATGATGTCATGCACACGGCACGACGTTCTGTGACGTCAGCGAGAAGCAATAAGGGGGGGTATTTCTCAGGGGTGCTCCTGGTTACTGAGGGCCACTGGGGTGAGGCCATTTGGGGTGCCACATGTACAAACCAGGTGGCAATGTCTGGAGTGCCTCTGCTGGCCTCAGACTATTCCCACGAAAAGTGAGACCCTGTACGCACTGCACTCGTCCCCGAGTTCACAGTGGCATAGCTGCAACAACCTGGTCAGTGTGATTTTGCACGAGGCAGGAGGGACAAATCTTATTTAGCCCCTATGGGGATAAAGCCCCAATTCACAATGCTACAAAGGCGAGCCTTTTAATGTGATGTCCAGTGAGAGCACCAGAACCCCTTGGCAGGAAATGTCCAGGGAGTCAAACCCAGGACATAAACTAGGGCATGTAAGAGGGAGCTGGGAGTTTGGGGGTCACCTGGACTGGCTGGGCAGGGCAGGATGCTTGTCTGCTAATGGGTTTCTTTCAGGGTGAAAACATGTTCTAAAATGTCTTACGGGGGCGATGACTTCTCTCTGTGTAGATTAAAACTCATGGGCACTTCAATGGGTGGATTGTTCATTCCAGTTATGTCTCCACGAAAATGCTACTGTTTATATAGATGGATTCCTTAAGTCTGCACAGACTGATTGATTGATGACATCTCTGCAATGAGACTGGTTAGCAAAGCAAAGTCCTGCCCTCTCGGAAAGAAAAGCACAGAGGAAGAAAGGACAGTCTGATTTATAAGTAAAATAAGGCAAGAAGGGCAGGGCAGAGAGTGATACATGGGGTTGCGGCTACTTTCCAGGGTTGGGAGAGGGTTGTTCCAAGAAGGCCTTTCTGAGGAGGTGATACCTGAGTGAAGAGAGGGGAAACAGCAAGTGCGAAGGTTCTAGGGAAAGAATAGGAGTTGAAGGTAGAGGTGAAGGAGGTGAAATCAGGACCTGATAGAAGCTGGTTCACTGAGGAAACTACTAGTGGAGTGTTCTCAAATACCTGGGGTTTCGGGATACCCTGAAAAGAGATTAGTTCAGGTGAGATGGGAGGGAGATGGGGTCAGCATGGTATGTGGTCTGAAGCTGGGGTCTTACCTGAACCCCTACAGAATGGACATTTGCAGGGACTCAACTTGCTGGCAGCCAGGACTGGGACCCCTTCTAATGGGCATTATTAGTCCCTGAACTTCTTTGCATGGGCAGGCACAGAACCCATGTCCCAGAACCCTAACTCTCTCTCTGAAACCTGGATCTACGCCTCACTATTAATCCCGGTGAGAAACCCAGTCCCTCAGAACACAGAATTAGTAGCATTCAATAACAGAAAGCCCTGCTCTTTCCTCTTAGAAATGGGGATGATCAGTAGACACTCATCAAAGGAGGGAGTGCCAGCATTTAAGGGGTGCGCATCTGTATGGGTACTCTCATCAGCATCTGGTACAGTGCTGCCACTTGAGACATGACTGACATGTGGCTGACACATAACTGACACGTGCCTGGTGAAGGGGTACTGGGTGGGTCGTGGGGGGTCAGATCTCCAAAGACGAACATCAATATAGAGTCATTTCTCCTTCCATCCCTCAAATCTTTCCTTGATTCATGCAGCAATATCTCACTACCCCTTCTGGGAGGAAGTGGGAGGAGTCACACCACCTGCCCCCCAAGAGGGTTCCCAGAATAGCAGAATTCCTGAGAGTAATTCTCCTTCTAGCTGTCCAAAGAATATGGTTGGCTAGGAACAAGGCTGAAGTTCAGCAGAAGGGAACTTGCAAAGTGAGGCCCTGAACTTGATTTCCCACACCTCCAAACAAAAATAAAGCATATTTAGCTATCCACAGAAAAGCACGTGATCCACAGAAAACAGTAGGAAAGTTTCTCCAAAAAGTAACAGAGATGAAAAGAGTATAAAGTAGTCAGGGGACTTGCCTTGCACATAGCAACCTGGGTTCAATCTTGATAATCCATTTAGTTCCCTGAGGCCCAACCAAGAATGAACCCTGAATACAAAGTCAGAGAAGCAAGCCCTAAGCACTGCCAGGTGTACCCCCTTGTTCCCCCGACAAATTAAGAACCTAGCTTCCACATAATCCAGTAATGCCATTTCTCAGTATCTACCCTAGACACAAAACATTCATTTGAAAGGGCACATACATACCAGCACACTGTCGTTCTTGCAGTACTTAGTGCAATAGTCAGGAAATAGGATCAACCAACATCCACCATGGCTGAGAAGATAATGAACAGTTGCTCCATAAACAGTAGAATGCTACATGAGGAAGGATTAAATCATGCAACCTGAATGGAACTAGAGATGATCACTTTAAGTGAAGTATGTCAGAAGAAAAAAATACTGAATGATTTCACATACAGAAAAACATGACAAGGTAATGCAAGGCACGAAAGATGGGCAAAGCATTGGCCCTTGATTATAGAAATGAAAAGGCCAGAGAAGAAGAGATGTGAGGAGGGGACAGTAAGAAAAAGCAGATGAGAGGTAACGGGTCCAGACTCTAGGACACACACATAGAGGATGGTGGGTTTTTATATCTAAACCAGGAAGCCAGCAATGCAGTAACCCTGGGGCCCCAAACCACAGGAATTAAACAGGTGCCTGGTAAGAAGGTAAGTAGAAGGGTGGAAGGAGCCTGAGGGCAGCAGTGGACAGAAGTTGACATCTCTTACAGACATGTTTGGAAATATGGAGCCAGATTAAAAAATAAAAATCCCAACAAAACAAAGCCCATGCTCCTTGTTATACACCCTAGAGAAATGGAAGACCAGAGAGATATGGAAGTGAGTCCTAGATGCGGAGTTCAGACGTAACAGAGCTGGGACAGCTGTAATCAATGTCAGGCAGCTGATTAAAGAAGAAAGGTCAGTCTCACCGAGTCCTGGCCCATCTCAGCATTTTATGAGCATTGCCTTTTAAAAAATGGTGTAGTTACATAAACATGTTTTTAAAAATGAAGAAAGCAAAAGAGGGCAAAGAACTGTCCCTCCTGTCCCCATCTCCTGTCCCTGGGATCCCTTCCCCAGAGGTACACTCTGGGAAATTTTTAGGGATCCCATATTTAAGGATCTTTCCAGTGGTGGGGTCTGAGAAGACCCTGCTTGCCAACCTAGCACCCATCCTCTGTTTTGTTAACACTGCCGCAATTTTGTGTCCCATGCACATATTGCATTCTTAGACTCCTTTGCAGCAAGGAGATGCCATGTCACTTGTTCTTGGCAACGCAGAGTGGGAGGAGATCCCTGGGCAAGGCATCCTTTTCTGTACCCCCAAAATGCAAGCAAGCACCAGGCAGAGAGAACTTTTGTCTTTTTCTTCCCCATTTGCCCTTTGGTTTTCTTTATTCTTCCTGCCTGGAACATAGCCTTGATACCAGGAGGAGGGGCAGCCACGTTGAGACCACAAGCTCAGAATGGATCAGGCAGTGGGAAGAAGGCAGGGTCCATGTGCAGCTGTGCCCAGCAGGGTCCCCAAGTGCTGGGCTTCTTGTGTTGTTTCATTGTTTATTGAAATCTCTATTTCTTGCAGCTGTGTGCCTTCCTAAATGATATTCAGTGCACAGTGAGCCCTTTGGTTTATTTCTTTGTTTTTTTAATGCTATCAAACAGTAGCATTGCTATGTCCACTCTTTGGAAACTTCCCTTTATGTGTGTGGGGATGTTGGGCCACGTGTGGTTGTGCTCAAAGTTTACTCCTGGTTCTGTACTTAGGGATCACTCTTTCTGGTGTTTTCCAGTGATCAAACCAGAACTGGCTACAAGTGCAAGGAAAGCACACAAATCCCTGTCGACCTCCCTGGCCCCAGGATCCTCCTTCTCAGGATATTCTATATTATAGAGATTGTTACTAGAATACACAGAGCTGCCCCAAACTGATGCTTACAGAGCCTCCACCTATTGCTCTCTTGGCCCGCATTCCCACAGGTCTCTCTGTTCTTATGATCAACAATGTACAGCCCTGCCATGTACAGATGAATTCCCTCAGCACTGAGGTTGCTAAAGAGAAGTCTAGGTGCCATGTAAGTGCTTTCAGATATCATGCTACCCTGCAGAGAGATTTGCTATTGGCTTTCTGCCACCCATGTCCCAAAGGCCCCAGTCATGACCTCAGTCCCTTAGTGGCCAGACACTGCCCCTGAACTGTGGGCCCTAGGCAATGCCAGGGCTGAAAACCAGAGGAGTAGGGACTCAATTCAGGGTCTGTGTGATGCCAAAGCCTATCGGTAAACCTGTGCATGTGGCTATTTGCCTGCAGCCTCAAGTTCAGAGATACTGAAAAGAGGGACAAAAGCCAACAGCTTAGGGCTGGTGTGGACCAACAAAGGGCTGTGGGTGAGAGAGGTGAGGACATGGGTGCCCAACTGGAGCCTGTCC
Source organism: Crocidura indochinensis (assembly GCA_004027635.1). Taxonomy (NCBI): domain Eukaryota; kingdom Metazoa; phylum Chordata; class Mammalia; order Eulipotyphla; family Soricidae; genus Crocidura; species Crocidura indochinensis. The sequence continues at coordinate 10,700 of PVKC010014420.1, read as the reverse complement.
TGTCCCCTTGGAGCCTCAGATTCTCTGTCTGGAGTGTTTTGATCTTTAAATCCTCTTCCCTTTCAGTAAATCCCAATCTGAAGCTCTCCGGGAGATGCCTTCAGCCTCCCAAATGGAAAAAATCTGAGTGATTTTCTCTATCACCCAGAGGCCAGGCCTGCAAAGGCTCTGATTCTCTTTGTAGCCTCCAACTAGTCTCCTTAGGTGGATGCTGGGATACAGGAGCAAGACAGGGCCTGAAAATCTCTTTCCCCTGGGTCCACAGCTTCCTTCCTCCAGCTCCCTCTGAATCCTGCTTTTGGAGCAACAATCTCCATCCTGGTTTACCATCCTAAAATGTGAAGAAGGACTTGCCAAAGTGCTTCCAAATATCCCCCAGGAGAGCAGGGCTGAAGTCAACCCTTTTCTCAGGTCTGGAAACAGTGGCACCTCTGGCAAGATCACGCTGCACATGAAAGGCCCCACTAAGTCTGGTACCAAAATCTGTGCCCACAGCCAGATTCTTCCCTTGGTCACCAAGAAGCTGTGTCATTCTTGGTCATGGGAGTAGCCTGTGCTGGCAGTTCCTGGTCTCTAACAATAAGGCCATGGTCACCCCTACCCTCCTGGGCAAGATGCCCACAATGTTCCTGGCACTGCTGCGTGTCATAATGGCCCTAATGCTGAGGTCAGGTCAGGGCCCAGGCAACACATGTATCTGGATTGGTTTTAGGAGCAGAACCAAGTAGTTCTCTTTGTGGCAGGTGATGGGCAAAGCCAGTGAGGGTCCCCACCTAGAGTGATGGGGGAGAATATGCGAGTGTGCATTCAGAAGCCAGCTGGGTAGCCTTGGAGAAATGTTTTATTATCTCTGAATTTTTCTTATCAACCCAAAGCAGGCTAAGTACAGGGCTGAGATAGAGTTCAGCTCCATAGACACTCACTCTGTTCTCAATGAGATGTATAACAAGTCATGAGAAATTATGGGTACACCAGCCACACAGCTGAAAGCTGGCAATCTTGGGAGAAGAAGGTGGGCCAAGCCCCACTTTGCTGAAGCCATGTATGCTGTACCACCACACACAACTGCCTCTTTGTCATCACTGTGGAATGAAAGGGCTCTTTATGAATACCAGAGATTTGGGGGCTTTGACCTACTCGTCATAGGGCCTGAAGTGAAGTATGGTTCCAACCCTACACAGGGTCTGTCCATGGTATAGAAGAGAGTTATTAAGACAAACAAGGCCATGTATTCTGGCTAAGGAGGAAAGCGTGTAGCTATAATCCCAATGATATGGGGAAAGAAATGCTGCTGTCACCACATGCCAACTGAGAGTGTATTCATTACCTGCCAGGCACTATTCTAAGCAGTGGGGATATGCAGGGAATTAAAGAGACAAATTCCCAATTTGCAAGGAGCTGGCAGACTGGCACGATGGAAACACAAATGCATGCAGATTATCAGAAGAATGACAAGAAGAGGGTTTCTGCAGGCCAGAAGATTAAGAGGTGAGACATAGGTCAGACAATGCGTTTGTATGTGTGTGTGAGTATTTATGAGTGTGTGTGTGTTCCCTACCTTGGGGTGCCATATCTGAACTGTCAGTGTTTAAAAGACTAGAACAGAAATGAGAGGGAAGGTGAGACAGTACGTGGGGCCTTGAAACAGCCAGACAAATGGCAGCAGTGCTAAGTGGTCCAGGCATGGGGTCCTGAGCACCTGCTATAGACAGGTACTGTGTAGGGACAAGGGAATGAGCAAGAAAGAAGAAATTGGAGCAGACACTGGGGCAGGGGGTTTGGCATAATTAGACATTAGAACCTAACTATAAGGATTGTCACACTTAGGATCCCTAGGGATCACGGTGGCACCCAAATCTAACAGAGGGCTGAGGTCTGCTTTTACCTCACTTGAGGCAAGAAAGTGATGCCAGAGAATGGGTTGCAGGCTGGAAGTGGGTTGAGGATCATGACCCCCATTATCTCCCCTTTCTACACTGATTTTTTTTTTTTTTTTGGTTTTCGGGCCACACCCAGTGACGCTCAGGGGTTACTCCTGGCTATGCACTCAGAAGCCGCTCCTGGCAGGCACGGGGGACCATATGGGAACCGGGGGATCGAACCGTGGTCCGTCCTAGGCAAGGCAGCAGGCACCTTACCTCCTGCGCCACCTCCCGGCTCCCTCTACACTGATTTTATCTCTTTTTCCTCATCCCCCAAAGCATGAGCAAGGGTGATCCCCGCACCCTCAAGTTGTGCCGAGGTCTCACAGGTGTCCAGATAAAAGGGTGGGAGTATGGTACGGGCACATGGCCACTCTGCGTGCCCACCCTTAAGGGGTTGATTTGAATGATACAGGTCGGGCTACTTCAGGGCCATTTGGAGTCCTAATCCTGGTCCTGGTGAGCTCTGATGCTGCTCAGAGTCTGTTATGAGCTACAGCCTGACTAATCTGACCTGGGGACACTGCAGCCCAGTCTTGGCACACACCGAGTCCCCCTGCCCCTTGCTAATGGGATCTCTGTTTTAGTTCCAGAGTCACATGTCCTGGGCCCAATGTGGCCATGTGCTGGTCTTCTGGTCTCTGAAGCACAGTGTGGAGTTTATACTGAGTGGGAGGCTGAGACCACCCACAGGCCACATTCATCCTCCATTCTTCCAAGCTCAGAATAATCAGGAAGCTCCAGGAAAGACAAGGAAGGTGAGATGCAGAGAGCTGGATTCTGGGAGACTCCCCATCTCAGGGATTCCTGCTTTTCTGTCCCTGACCATCTCTGCTGTTCATGCCACTCTCCCCCTGAAACAAAATCTCTAGTGACGTCTGAGAGGGGCTGGCAGGGTTCTGTTATCAAGAGAGGAGTGAGCCACGGACTTGCCCTTCCACTCACCCCACAAGTAGAGCTTGTATGCTAGTTCAGCTATCCCCTCAGGGTGGACACAGGGGCCTATGCTCCTGGTATGGCTTGTCTCTCAGGGGTCTGGGGTGACCCTGGGTCTGAGGAACAAATGTGGAGAGATTAGAAAGTGTCCGACCAGGAACACCAGATGCCTCAAGTCTACTCCTCACCTTAGAGGCAAAGCTGTACAGCCAGAAACAATAAGCAGAGTAGAGTCTCCTCTCCTGTACCTCTCCTCTGGCAGGGACAGGACTGGGGGTTCCCCTGGACAGGGGCACCAAAGCTGGGAGCAGCAGGCGCTCTAGAATGATCCTTGTGTTATGTTCTCCTGCAGAGTCAGGTGTCCAAAAGACTGGGTTGGGGGGCTGTCTGCTGTCAGACATACCCACGTAGACAGGCATCCAGCTGACAGACAGATATTGGTCCAGCAGCTAGAGAAGGGGATGGACATAGAGAATTCTATCCTCATCTATTATACACACACCACTGACACTTAGTGAGACAGACAGACAGACAGACAGGGAGAACTCCATCCTCATCTATTATACACACATCACTAACATCCAATCAGACAGATGGATAGATGGACAGACAGGAAGCAGATCGGAAACTCTCTAGTCCTGGATATGGGAGAATACATCTAACTACAGCCAGCCAGGTCACTTCCTTGGTATACAGCTAAGGGCCCACCAGCCTGTCAGCCAGAGACACACAGCTAGCTCCTTGGTCAGTCACCAGGCGGGAAGATGACTGGCCACTTAGCTGTGAGTCATACCAGGAGATGCACAGAAAGACAATCTGACTGGCATCCAATTAGACAGGTCCAACAGCCATTCAGCCATTCAGTTAGGACTCTAAAAATGAGGTCAGTTGGTCAAACATGCAGACAGACAGAGCCAATCTCCCACTCAGCTGCACATATGACCATCAGTCCTGTCATCCAACCATCCAGTAGGGCCAGACAGGGGCAGGTACATACATGGTCAAATTGTCACTTGACCTAGAGGCTGGGAAGACCTCAATGCTCATTCGAACACAGCCTCTTTACTGACCGCATGGGGAAGAGACAGACAGTCTGACACTGTCAGTGAGCCCACTGGTCATTCTGGTGGTGTCCAGACTGAGCAGAGTGGCCACTGACCCATAAAGGATGTTGGAAAATGGGCTTGAGCAGACAGAATCTAGTATTAGGAGGTGTCTGATTCTGTCACTGTCCCTCAGTAGTCAGGGAAAGCTTCCTAGAAGAGCTTTCTCTTCTAGGTGAAGGGACAATTCACCAAACCAAGCATGGAGCTCACTGGGTGGCCCGCTGCCACTCAAGTCAGCTGCCAACTCCCAGCTGTTTCTTGAAGCAGGTTTGCTATTTGACAAACCTTGTCCCTTGTCCCTAATCCCTGGGCACCACAAACCCTCCCCATTCTCTTTACCCCTCTGCCAGCCACCCCCTACCCTGGAGCAGAGAGAACAGAGAGCCTGTGAGGTCCCCTAAAAGGGCCCTTTCCTGGGCACAGACTGGAGAAGGGCCTAATATATGTGTGTGCATGTGCAGTGTATAGTTATATGCATGTGTATGAATGCATGCATGTGCAGTGTGTGTGTACTGTTTGGCTGTATATTTTTGTATATACATTTTTTTGGGTCACACCCGGCAGTGCTCAGGGGTTACTCCTGGCTCCATGCTCAGAAATTGCTCCTGGCAGTCACGGGGGACCATATGGGGCACCGGGATTTGAACCGATGACCTTTTGCATGAAAGGCAAATGCCTTACCTCCATGCTATCTCCCGGGCCCCATTTTTGTATATACATTTATGTGTATACACATGTATGGATATATGTGCCTGTGTGTGCCTGTATGGTTGTGTGTGTTTTGTGTGTGTGTGTGTGTGTGTGTGTGTGTGTGTGTGTGTGTGTGTAGTTGCAGAGTGCTATGGGAACTCTGCCCCTGGCTCTACCAAGCCCTCCTTTCCCTCCCTCCTCTCTTGGGACTGGGTGGCCCTCCTAAACCACTTCCCATTTTGGGAATGGGGATGAGAACTATGCAAGGAGACAGAAATAATTCCTTTTTGAGCTTGGCCAGGGCTAGACCAGCCCAAACATTGGCACAAAACCAGTGCTGGGGAGGATGATGGAGGGGTGGGGTTGAGCTGGGGGCCCAGGGAGACAAAGATCTGGCCTTCTGTAAAAAAGCTTCTTTCCAGGAGTCTGGACAGCTCAGGCACTCCCAATCCAGAAAAGGTGGAGTGTGGAGGTAAGAGACAGGATAAAGAGACATCACCAACAATTTGAAAAACAGGTCTTTTTAGCAGCTGGGAAGGACTGTCCACTCTCCCCTAAGAAGGCCCTCCTGCCTGCAGATGGGCAGGGGCAAATCCACCCATGACATCGAGGATAGCCATAGCAGGGGCCGCAGCATCAGTGTCTCTTCTACAAACATTCAAACAGAATGCCTCATGCCTCTGATCCTTGACCAGACACCTCAGGCTCGTTGATATGTGTCAAACAGGCATAGTCACAGAATCCACTTTTCAGGGGCTACGTGGCTGACATTATAAATTGAGGAGGAGAACCGAGCTCACTGAGGATGAACAATGCTGTGCAGTTCTTCCCTAAGCCATTCTATGATTCCAGGGGAATCTTTGGCCCAGCCAAAGCTAGATCTCAGTCCATGTTTTCTGGGTGACACCTGCATGAAACTAGGCCTTCCTCTCAGCCCCAGGTTTCTAGACCCATTGAAGAGAAGGTACAGGACAACTGTCATCCATGAACACCCTAGTATCACTGTCATCATGAGTCCGTGGCTTCCAAACACAGGTCACCACTCTGAGAAAGCATTTCCACTTCCCCATCTGGTCTCACCCTGGTCTGCACTGTTCAGAGAATGTAGGCTCCCCTGCTGGGCCTGCATGAGTCAATCAGCAAACTCTAGTCCTGGTCTGGCTCCCTGATGACTGCAAAGATGGTGCTTAGTGGACCAGGTGAACTTCAAGGAGACTTGTCACACAGACCCCAAAGCATCTGCTGGGGCTGCTTTTCTTCTGGATGACACGGCCTATAAGTATGAAGCCTAGAGGAACTAAAGGATTCCCAGAAGAGAACAGAAATGACTTACAGAGAGGGTAAAGCAGAGAGCATCACAGTCCTGGTCACCCTGGTCTCGCCTCCATCTTGCACCACTGGTACTTCTCATCTAAACATCAACCTTATATCATTTCAGCCAGTTTGATTTTGTTCTTGTACCCTTACATACACAACTGACTTTTGCCAATATTTTCTGTTCGTTTTGGGCCAAACCTAGTAATACTCAGGATTTACTCCTAACTCTGTGGTTGGAACCACTCCTGGTAGTGCTCAGGGGACCATATACCATATCAGGGATTGATCCTGGGTCAGCTGTAGGCAAGGCACCCTATCTATTGTACTTACTTTTGCCAATCTTAAATCTCATAATTACCTTCATAAATAGATACTATAGCTCTTCCTATTTTAGCAACGAGGAAACAGAGGCTCAGAGAACTGACGATTTACCCCAAATCACAGGGTCAGAACCAATGATGGTCAGTGGTGGGATCAGAGCCCAGAAATGTCTTACACTTTTGCCAACTGTCTGCACCAAAGGGGAGGGAGAAGAAGAGAAGTAAACAGCACTGCCACACCCCAGTAATAATTGTCCCAGAAAGACCCATCTCATGATACCAAAGCCTGGATGATGTGCAGCAATCACTCCACTATTTTAGCCCTCAACCCTTCATTTGTAAGATGGAAGGACTAAGGCCCAAGGAGGAAAGGCTCCAAGGGAATGGAGGTAAATTGGGAGCTAGAACTTGCTACAGTAGATGTGATAAGGAGGTCCTTTCTGCCAATAGCCCCTCCCCTTTTTCTTTTTTGTCTTTTGAGCCACACCTGGCAATTCATGGCTCTTCTTCACTCAGAAATCATGCCTGGCAATTCTCAGAAGACCATATGGGATGTCAGGGATTGAACTTGGGTCAGCCGCATTGCTGTCACTCCAGTCTTCATTTCACCTTTTGGAAACTCTTCCATTCCCTATTCTGAAGTCACATGGATTGGCAGAGACCTGCCCCTGGTTCTAGCCTGGCCAATCAGATCTGTGCTTTCCCAGGGCACAGAACTACTTGTTTTGGAATAAACAGGAGCTAATCAAATCCTGGGATAATAGGGCAAGGTGAGCCTCAGTTCCAAATAAGCACAGTCTAAACCTAAGACCTTCAGCTCTGCATGTCTGCTTGAGTTTTACAATCTCAACCATTTCTATGTTCTCCATATCTAAACTTACCTTCCAATGAAAGGGACCAGCGGAACCCAGTTTACTGCAGCCAGCCCCATAATGAAAACAAAACTTTGGTCCCCAGGCACACAGGGCCTCTCTCTTAACTTCAAAAGAGGTAACTTGGATATGGGTTTTCCCTGAATGGCAGGTTTCTTTCCAGACAAGCCTACTTAAATGGGGAAAACTGTTGATGCTGATGGGGAAAAACTAAGGACACAGTGGTCCCTTTGGTGCAAGGAAAGGAAACTACTGGGAAGGCTGCAGGTAAGAAGGAAGGATATGGGGAGACACAATGTCTGGGCATTTGCAAAGTCAGGAGTCAGCCAGGCAGGGTGCATCCCTCTGTGCCCCAGCTCCCAAGGCAGTGGGAGAGAGAGGGAGGCCCTAACTATAGCCTTAAAGTGTGGGCTCCTCCAGGGCAAAACCTGCAGCCAAGAGCTCCTCAGGGAGGCGCCACCCCCGGTGGTGCTTGGCTGATAGGGCTCCGACTGCAAATTAACCACCATTCAGCTCAGACACCCTTCTGAGATGCTAATTGCCTGGTGCCCAGGAGTCCCCACCCCTCCCTGGCACAATGTCAGTCCCCTGCCACTGCTGTCTACTTACAGGACTGGATTTGTTGGCACAGACATGGCCTTGGCACACTAGTAGTGTCTATTGCATGGTATAAGGAGCAGAGGCGGGCAGATGTGCACCACACACAGATGCCAGTGGGCATCTCTCCTGGGGACCTAGTGCCCTCTCACACAGGAGGAATGAATCTGTATTTATGTCCTCCAAACACCTGCCCTTGACAAGCACACAGGACTGAGTACACGCATGCATGCACACCACGCACAGGCACACCATGTGGAAAAGTAAAGTGAGGATTAAGTGGCTGTCTCCTGCAAGGCACAGAAAGAACAATGCCTGCCACGTGGCCAGTTAAGGCTCAAGAAATGAGATCTCTGAGTGATCACTTTCCCTGACAGTCACTTAAGGAGAGGTAATTTATCTAATAAAACACTCATGTCTTATGTGTTCAGTGCAAGGCCCTGGGTGCTGGGGATTGAGACTAGGCGTCACACAAGGAAGGACCAGACTCAGTGACGAGTAGTTATGCATGGAGCTACCAGCCTGATGCAGGTACAGAACGTTTCCATCAGCCACACAGGTCCCTCAGGTCTCTGCCAGCCCCTCTCCTGGGAAGCTCTGATTCTTCTCCCTGTTGTTCAGCTTTGCCTGTGGGATCCTGAGTGTCCATAAATCAAACATAGATTCTTCATGACAGAAACCTAGGAAGGATAGACATGCAGCCGCAGGCACTGTCCTAGTGCAGACCCTTGCCAGACTCCCACCACCTCAGGGGTCTGGACACGATTAGTCCCCCTTTAGTGGGGAAGGTGCTGAAGGCACAAAGAGGCCTAGTAGTTTCTCCAGGGCTGCAGAGCACCTAAAAGAGAGTTTGTGTGGCATGAACTCAGCATTTGACAAACTCTTCCCTGAGGAATGAGTTCAGCAGGGAGCTGACAGGAACCATCTAGCCCAATACCCTTCTTTATCACTAGGGGGACCCCAGACCTAGATGGGAAGGGGCACTATGGCTTGTCCAAGGTCACACGGCGCCAAAGCAACCCCAGAATCGATCATTTTTGCCTGGTTTGGCTCAATTTCTCGACTTCCTGATCTGAGGAGGCCAAAAGATTTGGGAGCCCCCGAGCAGTCTCAAAGGCAACATTAATGGGGAGCTGGCAGGGGACCGCTCTGACTTCATTATGCCCGTCCAAGGTTGGATGGAGGCTGCCAAGCCAAACCTCAGAAATCCCGGCTGAGGGGAAGCAGGGTCTCCTCTGCCAGGACTGACAAGGGACTGAGCCAAGGCTGGCCTTGAAAAGCTTGCATAGGCAAATGTGAGGTTTGCCGCCACTCTGGCCTGAGTCCCCACCGGGTCAGCAGGAAAAGCCCAACTCTTCAGCCCAGAGCTCTGGGCAGGAACACAAGTCTGTGCTTATGGGCACATGACCAATGCAAGTCCATGCTGAAGACGTGGGGTACAGCTGGGCCAGACAAAGGAGGGGGACACCCTGCCCCAGTGGACAGTGCTGAGCTGTCAATCCTTGGTGCTCCTACATGCTCATAAATTGTGTTTGTGTGGCTACAATATAGCACTCACAGGGCTTGGGACCACAAGCGGGCTGCACATTTCAATGCCGGGCCAGGGACCATTCAAACTAGCAGTACTTTTGGAATATTCAGGGCCATGACCAGTATGCTGAGGGAACCCATGTGGCTCCAGGGATTGAAAGGGGATCAAGGGAGCCAGAGTGATAGCACAGCAGTGGGGTGTTTGCCTTGCATGTGGCCAACCCAGGACAGACCATGGTTTGATTCCCGGCATCCCATATGGTTCTCTGAGCCTGCCAGGAGCTATTTCCGAGCACAGAGCCAGGAGTAACCCCTGAGCCCCACTGGGTATGACCCAAAAGCTCAAAAAAAAAAAGGGGGGGAGGGTTAGGACCATGCAAGAGCATACTCTTGTTTACTAAACTGCCTTCCTGGCCCTAAGTTGTTTTAACACTCAGGCCCTTTCCCCTCCACTGTTCCCAGAAGCAGAGCCTGGATTCTTTTTGGGTTCCTCTGCCCCAGCTACAGGGAAGGCCCTGAGGAGATGCTGGGCATGGAGTGGCAGTGCCTGCCACTGCCAAGTCTGTGGGGTTCATATTTGAGCCCCCTCTAAGAGGCTGAGCTGGTCACCCAGCTCTGTGAGTCACCAGAGACAGGCCTGCCAAGGGGAGTTTTCTTGCCTGGGGATTTCTAGGAGCCAATGGGATGGTCCTTTTTGCAGTGACTCAGCATGAAATCAGTCTCCCAACTTTCGAGACTAGGAAGAAGAATGGGAAAGATGGACCAGTAATAGCACAGCAAGTAAGGCATTTGCCTTGCATGCAGCCAACGCCCAGGTTTGATACTCAGCATCCCATATGGTTTCTTGAGCACCACCAGGAGAAATCCCTGAGCATTGCTGGGTATGGCCTCCAAACAAAAACAAAACAAAACAAGATGGAGGCTGGAGGCTGAGCTCCACCAATCATGGCAGCTCACTGGGTCTGTTGTAGGATCAGTTACAAGGTGAAGCACAGAGAGTTGATCCAGGCCTCGGGAACCAGTGAGAGAGTGAGAGCTGCTCTGCAAGTGAGGTTCAGCAGGTGAGGCCAGCGAACAGGCAGAGTTTCCTTCACCAGGCCCAGGCCACACCTTGCTGTATCCCCTCAGTTCTAGTGAGCGAAACCTTTATGAGCTCAACAATGTGATGGGGGATGGTTGGGCCACACCTGACCGTGCTCAGAGATTATTCCTGGCTCTGTGTTCAGGGATCCAAGATGCAAACTGGGTTGGCAGCATGCAAGGAAAGTATTCTTACCAACCCCCAGGACTATCTCTCAGGCGAAATAAGAACTAAATTCTACCCACAGGAAACTAAGGCTAAGAGAAGGTGTCTCATCATTAACTGTTGGTGGTAAGAACCTTAAATTCAGGTTCTTCAGTGAGCATGAT
>PVKC010014419.1:0-22167 GCA_004027635.1 Crocidura indochinensis | reverse complement strand
GATTAGCTAGTTCGAGTTTTGTGGTTTTGTTTGGAGAAGAGTACCGTAATAGAGTGGGGTAAAAATTAAGTATGCCTACAATGGGCAGAGTCCTTCTAGCAGTTCTCATCCTCTGTTTGAGAGAAGGGGAAAAGAAAAGGTGAAACACCACAACATTTTACAAAGACATATCAAATAAGACATCTAGTGAGCATTGTAGCGATAAAGATATGCACCACATAATTGCCATGGTCTTGAGATAAAAAAAACATGACAGAGCACAAAAATCCAAGAGAAAAGAAGAAAGAAAAAGTAGATATATAAGGAAAATAGTGGACTACTACTTCTATATCTACATCAAAATAAGAAGGTTGACAAAAACTAGGTAAGAGAAAAATAAAATAGTAATAGGATAAATAAATTAAAAAAGATTATTTTGAGCTTCTTGTCTCACTTTCTTTTGTGGTTTTTGGGTTCCACCTGGTAGTGTTTAGGGGGATACTCCTGGCTCCATGCTCAGATATTGCTCCTGGCATGCCAGGGGACCAAGTGGAACACTGGGAAATACCTGCTTTCTAATTAGACCAATTTCCATTCAATGCTGTGTGGAGTGTTTGTTGATCCAGTTCACTCTGCCATGGAGACCTGTGGTCTCTGCTTATCACCTTACATAGGCAAGTTCATCTTGGATCTCACAACCATCTCTGGTTCTCACTCAATTTCTTTCTCTGTTTATTACTTATATTGCTTCCTCTACTTCGGTAGGGTTATGATTTCAGAGTGTCTTTTATATTACTGTTTTATATTTTCTCTGTGTATTTTATCTTCTCTGTCAGGTAAGGTGTTTGCTTTGCATACAACCTGTCCCAAATTCAATCTCTGAAACTCCAAATAGTTTCTCCAGCCTGCCGAAGTAAGGCCTGAGCACAAAGTCAGGGGTAAGCCTTGAGTACTTTTGGGTTAATAATTCAGGTATACAAAACTTTTGTATTATGCATTCTATCATCAAATCAATATTCTTGTAATACTGTCCTTAGGTCCTTGTGTATCCTGTCCTCCAAATGACACACTATTCTATAGGCAGAAGCTCTATGTTTTTTAAGAATATTTTTTATCAGGTACGGAGAGATACCACAGTGGTAGGACATTTGCCTTGCATGCGACCAACCCAGTACAGATGGTGGTTCGATTCCTGGCATCCATATGATCCCTCACCCCCCCCCCCAGCATGCTAGGAGCGATTTCTGAGAGCAGAGCCAGGAGTAACCCCAGAGCACTGCCAGGTATGACCCAAAAACCAAAATAAAAATAATAATATTTTTATCATACCATTTTAATTTACCAAGTTGTCATAATACTGCTGTTTCAGGCATTACATATTTAAATACCAATCCTACTATCAGTGTGGCCTTCCCTTCACCAGTGTCCCCAATTTTCTACCCAACACCATAGCTTTCCCCTTTGTAGGCACAAACAAATTTGTTTGATATTGTTTGTTACAACAGTGCAAGTGGAATGACAAAAACTTAGCTCAACCCAAATTCATTCAACAGACACTGAAACACAACACAAATTTTCCTCTCTTCTCATGGTTAAAAACATGCTTCCTGAGGAATCTCCAGATTTGGTTTTATTGGCTATTGTCTTATTAATTTATTTTGTTTCTTTATACTGTAAAGTGAGTGGACTTATCTGGTATTTCTCTCTTTCTTTCTGATTTACTTTGCTTAGCATAATACTTCCAGTTCCATCTAGGGTGCCCCAAACTGCAAGATTTTATCTTTTCTTAGAGCTGAATAGTATCCTATTGTGTATATGTGCCACGGTCTCTTTTTCTGGTTTTCTGTGTGTGAGCACTTGGCTATTCTTAAGATTGTGGGTGTTGTAAATTGAGGTATAGTAAATATAGGTGTGCAAATGTCTTTTTGATAGTTTAGTGTTCTTGCTATGAATGCCAAGGAGTGGAATCACTGAATCATACGATGGTTCTATTTTTATATTTTGAGAAATACCCATAGTATTCTATGGAGGCTGAACTAGCCAACAATTCCACCAATAATAAATGAGAGTCTTTAACTCCATATTTCAGCTAGCACTGTTTGTTCCAGACTTTTTGAACACTAATGTGAGGAAGTATCTCATCATTTTTATTTGCATTTCCCTAATAAGAAGCAATAATGAACATTTTTTTTCAGATTCCTGTTAGCCATCTGTCTGTATTCTTCTAAGAAGCATCTGTTCAGCATCTCTCCCCATACCATAGTTTCTTTACCCAGTCATCTGTTGAATATATATTTAGATTGATTATATATTTTAACTATTGTGAAAAATGCTACTATGGACAGGGGTGCAAATGAATGTCACACCCTTCAAATCAATACTTAGGAGTGGTATTACTGGATCATATAGGATTTGCACTTTTAAAAAGAATCTATAACATGTCCCATAGAGACTGCCTCCATTATTTTATCTTTCCACTAACCATGTACCAGAGTTCTTGTTTCTCTGTGTTCCCAACACCTGTTGTTTCCAAACTTTATGATATAAATTATTATCTCTGGTCTAAGCCAATATATCATATTGGTTTTGATTTCTAATCCCTTTTTATAATATTATGCTGATCATTTCTTTCACGGCCCCATAGGAACCATCTGTCTTTTTTACGGAAGGAGCTATTCATGTCTTTCTCCCATGTTTTAAATTTGATTGTATATTTTTTTTGTTTGTGGTTGAATGAGTTCTCCGTTTATTTATAATGTTAATCCTTTTAAGCTCTTTTATAAAAATACGAAATGCTTCAAGAATTTTTGAGTCATTGTTGCACAGGGACCATGCTAATATTCTCTGAATCATTCCAATTTTAGCATATGCATTGCCAAAGTGAGCCTTAACCCCTTTTATGTGGTAGTTTCCTTTGTTTTGTGAAAATATACAGTAACATTTTATTGTTATTGCTTTTCTTTCCCTTATCATTAGAGATGCATATCCAAAGTTATCTTGGATGCTAAAGTTCTGAAGTTTGATAGTTTAACATCTCAGATCTAAGTCTTTAATTCATTTGAGTTAAATTTTATGTATGGTGTTAAATAATGATCATTTCACCTTTTTTGCAGGTGACTGTCTTATTTTCCAAACATTATTTTTGAGGAGCTTTTCTTTTCTATACTTCATTAATTTGGCTTTTTATCATAAGTTAGAGGTCTATAAGTGTGTCAGTTTATTTATGGACTCTTTACTTGATGCAATTTTACTAGGAGCCTTGATGACATAGAAACATAACTTGAAAAAGACTAACTACTTAAGAGAGTGACTAATAAAATGCTTCCTGGGAAAGTGAAAGAAAAGGAGGGTGGGGGCAGGATGGCAGGGACAGGAGAGATTGTTCCTGACTGAGAAAAGTCTTTTACATTTAAAGCAGTAGCTAAAGTTAGTTTTTGATGAAGGAACATGAAATATGCAAAATAAAAGACTGGGTGGGGGCATTTTAGATCCATGACTGTCACTCTGCTATATTCCTGAATTGGCACTTTATTTCTTTAGATGTAAAGCAATAGTGTCACATTAGATATACAGATATACGTGGCTCCTTTAACAATGCAACTTCACAACCAATTCTCCATGAGTTGATTGGATTTAGAAAGTGGAGATGATGTACATTCGAGAGAGATATACACATCAGCAAAGATTCAAGGCATTCTTGGAAAATGATGAGTAATCTCTGGAAAGGGTAAGACTTAAAAGTGAATGAGAAAGAATAGACTTGGCATGAGAATGAAGGAATGCCCCTGATTCAATGTAACTATGTACCTAAAATATTACTGTGAAAGATTTGTAATTCACTTTGGTCAAAATAAAAATTATTTAAATAAAAAAAAAGAAAATCACTTTATTTTGAGAAGAGAAGTGAGTTGGTACCCTTGGTTTTCGGGGGTGGTCTAAATAGGGATACACAATATTAAATGGTTTCGTGTGGCGATAAAAAGTACTGACTATCTTGAAGACTTTTCAAAACTATCATGAAGTTTGATGTCCTCAAAATGACTTTGTGAGTCAAGATCAAATAGAATAAAATTGACAATTTGTCAACTGTTCATTTGTCATATACATATATATCAGTGATGGTGCTGACTGAGATAGATAGACAGACAGACAGATAGATAGATAGATAGATAGATAGATAGATAGATAGATAGATAGATAGATAGATAGATAGATAGATAGATAGATAGATGTTGTGGATCCTGATGTTAATATTCACTGAACTTCTGAACTTCGTCCTAGTTTCACGTGAATTGGTGCCAGTGTGATATGATGACCTTAACTTAGCTTGACAAAGAAACTTATAATGAGTTAATAATTAGAAGCCAGAGCATGAATTGTGAGGGAGTCTAAGAAGAATCATTTAGTTACAAAATGATTAAAAATAAAAACAACTTTGGAATAAGTGGTGATGCAAACTGTATAACATTAATTGTGTTGCTCACAAGATTTGAAGTTAAGTTAGAGAAATAATATTGGACACAGACAATGAAAATGTCAATGAGTTCTGAGACCAAAGCAATAGTACAGTGGAGGTTGTGTGTCTTTCACAAGGCAACCCGGGTTTGATCCCCCTCATCCCAGAAGGTTCCCAAGCCTGCCAGGAATATTTTTTGAGTGCAGAGCCAGGAGTAACCCCTGAACATTGCAGGATGTGTCCCCTAAACAAACAAAAAAAAAATCAATGACTTCTATTGAAGTTTTACAGAACTCTGTGGGTAAAAGAAGTGATTCTGCTTAAAAGAAGTGTTTTTACATTTGCTTTATAAAAACAAAGGATTTTCCATTAAATCTTACTTTCAGATAAAATAAAAAATTATTTATTTAGGCTTTTTTGAGCAGTTTTCAGGAACTCAGTGGTGTTCAGAACTTATTCCTGGCTCTGTGCTCAGGTATCACTCAAGGAAGGGGTTGGAACCATGTGGGATGGAGAAGAACAAATCTAAGTTGGCCATGTGTGAGACAAGTACTCTATTTACTGTATTAAGCTGTGGGCTCCCAAAGAACAAGTTTTAATGTAAGCTTATTTCAAATATTTTGGGACACTTTTATTAAAGCATTATTTGTTATTTATCGAAATTCATAGTTATGTAGAGCCTGTGCATTTTTATCAAGGAAATTTCTTTAAAAAGAAATTATTTTAAATTATTTTTCTATGGCTTGATGAATAGGAAAATCTTCTGAAATAGTTGGAATTTTAGACTAATGTGAATATATAAAGTTAAATAGAGATCACTATTTTTCAGGGGATAGTGAATAAAGCAGGTTGAATAAAAGAGAGAAGGGGATTTGTAGGAATTCACAACACTAATTACCTGGAAATTTAAAATTGATATGTCCAATGAACTTTGAGCTATAAAGCTATAAAGGTTAGGTAGATATAATCTTTATGTTTTATAAATAAAGTTCATGGACAATTAATGCTGGAAGAAATCTTAATTGTCATCTCCTTATTTACAGATGAACAAAGCACAGCTCAAATTCACAGAGGTGGGGCCAGACTTTAATCTTCTAATTATCAGGTCAATGTTCTTTCCACTTTGTAATACTAGCTTCACTTTCCTTATTTCTCAAATAAAGGAGTATTTCTAAAGCAACAATGGGCCCAAACCAACCATCCATTTGGTACTAAGTGGAGAATGATGTTATGGCATTCATTGCTAGGTTCCTCTGTGGATCTCTAAAATAGCTTCAACCAACTTGGAAAACTTTCCTTGGGTGTTCAGATTACTCTAGGGATCAACTTCTCTATGCTAGTCCTCAATAGCCAAATTGTTAGTGACGTCTTAAAAGTCTTAGAGAAGCTATTTTCCTTCAGAGTTTCTGGTAGTTGTTATTTTCCATAGAAAAATAAATTCTCCACATACATAATTGTGCCAGAAAATAATCTTCCATGTGTATCAATGGCGTAAGCAGTGATTGGCTTGGTTTGAGTATGTAAATAAGTCTTGATTTCATTCAAAGAATATTATTTTAGGTACTTTTTCCTTTCCTGACCTTTATCTGAGAACCTTGAGGGAATCCCTTGCTTTAAACTAACATTGGGGATCAAGCTCAGGTGAATCCCTAAATGCAACCATTCACTTAGCCAATCCTTTTAATAGGTTTAGCCATATCCAAAGAAGTTACATAAAAAGGTCTAATAATTCATAAATTCAATGATTCCCTTTTAGGGGTATGAAATTTAGTAAGAGGCAATTTAAAGAAGGCACTAAAATTATGGAAAATCTAAAGGGAAATAATATAGAATTCACCAAGGATGTGGCAATCCTTACCTCTATCAGAAAGTTTGTGAATATAGTAGTAGTACGGGAGTTTCCCTGGTGGACTTGAGCTCTATTGTCTGGAATATACATACATATATATATATATAGAGAGAGAGAGAGCTCTATTTTATGGAATATATATATCCATTGGCCATAAAAATTCTTGTGTTTTTTCTTTACTTTTAGTTAATTTCAGTATCTTTTATATAATGTTGTGACTCATTAAATGCTGTAGCTGAGGAGAAAGGATGCTCTGAATTTCTTGATTATCTTCATCTGATTTTTTTTTAAATTAGGAAACTGAGAACGAGCAAGGAAGTAACTGTCTTTAAAAATCACTACTTGTAAGTAAAGTTGTAAAAAAAATCTATTTCTTCTGTTTTAAATTCTGTCTTATTCATAGATTGCCTCAACTCTAGTGTAAAAGACTTAATAAAATATTTTATCATTGAAATTGCATCATCAACATAAAATAGCTACTAAAGATTACTGCCAGTATTTGGAAGTTTTACTATTAAATAAACATTAAATGGTACTATCAAACTGCCAAATGCTCTTTCCTAACAAATGAGTAAAAGCATGAGAAACAATGGATCAGTATCTTTCTGCTTTTAAATGGGCAAAATAGAAACTGTATATTTACATTGCTAAGATGCTAAGGAAATAAGCTGCTTGTTGGTGGTAAGTTAGCTTCCCATCAGCCAAAGTGTCATGAGTCTAGATGAGCTTCTGGCAGGATGCAACATAAGGGATTTTGAAATGAGTATGAGAATAAGTTGGGTCATATTTCTGATGTTTCCTCCATCTGTAAAAGTCTATGCTCAAGCTGCAGAAATCCTAATTAAAAAAAAAACCCAAAACCCAAAGCCCATATTTAATTGCTTAAATCTACACACAATGGCATTAGCAACAAAAATTAATGATATAGGATGTCTAATCATGGTACTTGTTCAAATATGCAAGTTTAATTAGGTAATTAATTAATCCTTTGAGCATCATAGACTATGAGATTTAAAGTGTCAATAGCAGATAGTACCTGAAAAAGTATTTATGTAGAAGAAAAGAAAAATCCAGGTAGAAATTCATGCATTGGAGTGGGAAGATGACTCAGCAAAATATCTGGTGGGTTGAAATGGATAAATTTGTGATGATCTCAGCTGGAAATGGGAGAGAAGAGGAAGAAGAAATAAAAATTTGGGGTCTGGAAGCTGGGAAGATGTAGAAACTGACCTGCAACTTAAAATGTAAGAGGAGAACCAGGAATAATGTCAACTATTTTCAATAGCAGGTACCATTTCAGTGTAAATTTTCTTTCAATGCTTGGACACTGACACTAAAATTCTGATTCTGTTTGGTAGCATATTAGTTCTTTGTTTCTGTGGTTTGTCAGAATTTGATAAAACTGAAAAGGAACCTAGTGATACCCACACCTACCTCTCAGCTTTCCAGAAGAGAATTCTAAGCTCAACTAGAGCTAGTCTCTTGTCTCAGGACCTGTAGGTAATAAATGACAAGGCTTGGGTAAAATTAGTTTCCTGTTTTTGCTTTAATGGTGATTGAATTTTAAGTTCAGTGATTGAATTTTAAGTTTATTTCTGAATTTCACCTAAGAATACTATGAAATGTCATAACCTCATATGAGTAGCAATGACCAGGTTAACTCTTAAGTTTGTTATGCTACCTTTTCACTCAAGCACCTCCTCAACTAGAATCACCGTTTCTATTTTTAAAGCACAGCAGAGATCAGATATATACACCTAGGGAATGAGTTTTCTTCTTGGCAGTGAGCATGTCACAGCAGATCTCTCCTACTATTTCAGCATCTCTATTAAGAATGACACTCACTCTACCTCCCCTCGAGCGATGACATTTCTGGCCATTTTTCTTCTTTGTCAGTGGATTGCTAGGTGACTGACAGGTGGTAGAAAAGGTAATTCCTCTGGGACAGTTTGCCCCAAATTCTCTTCTTTGTTCTACCATTTTCCTAATCACTATCTTGAGAGGACTTGCTCTAGGAGGACCATTCTAAGAAAGTTACACAATTTCTCTAGTTTGCTTGTTTCTTTTGAATCAAGAAGAAATTGAAACCCAGCTCTAAGTAGACGGAGTATGTTAGAATCACCACTCAAAAAAAAAGTCATTTTGATAGAAATTGTAAATTGCTGTTACTCCATTTCTTTCCACTTCTAATAATAGTCTCCAATGCTTTCTGCATATAAATACATCATATGTTTATTAATATAAAATTAATGTCAGAAAGAACTCTAAAACATCAATATTGGTCCCTGAAATGTATTAGGTCTCTGAAGTAAATTATGGGAAAGAGATTATACATATACATATCTTAACAATCAACCCACTAAATGAATAGATCATTCATATGAACTGACTGTGAACAGAAATGTGAACAGGATAGATCTTATATGGAAAGATACACAAGTTATACATAATATGAGAAATGGAAATTAAAATTATTCTTTGAATCCATTTTTTACTTATCAGATTGGCAAATGTCCCAAAGATCAAAAATACCCTTTTGGAATGACTGTGGGAAAATAGATCCTTTTCATACATTGCTGGTGGAAATTTTTATTAGTACAATCTTTGTGAAGGAAAAATTGGTAACAACTTGTAAAAAGTCACAAATGCAAATAGACTTTGACCCAGTGATACCAGTTCTGGAAGTATATCACACAGACACATTTGCAGGACAAGTACAAATTGTTACACCTACAAGACTGTTAAAGGTCCAGTTTGTAAGGAGGGGCACTGGGTGTGTGGGGTAAGGTCCAGTTTGTAAATAAGTGCCTGAAAATTATCACATACTTATTCAATGAAATGAGTGGGAGGGAACAATGACACCAAATGACAGTGGAGTGGAAGATTTCTGAGAGAGTTGTTTGTCAATACTGAGTCGATGGGTGTGGTAATGAGGTAGAAGCAAAGGGAGACATAAACAATGCTTCTTCAGTGTAGAGTGCCAAACTTTTCTGAACTATGAATAGGTCATGAAGACCACAAACCCAAAAGTCTTGAACAAGTTGTTTTGAAGGTGACAGGAATGAAGAAGACTTGGGTTCAGTAAGTCATGCTGCAAGCTGTTTCTAGTGATGGCTTACAACACCATGGCTCTTTCCATTGCATTGACTGAGCATAAGGCCACAAGGTTAGCAAACCTGATGGGTACTGACAGCATACTTTCATAAGGGGTCATGCTATCTGAACTATTTGCTCAGAAGAGAAAACATAAAGGACTTATTAATTTGCTGAGTGTGTAATTGTCAATCTATGTGACAAGTAGTTCTATCTCTTATAAGGAATGGATTTATTCTTTAAGTACCTCTCAAGTAAAAAGTTGGACTGGGGAATATTTACAGTACCCCTACATGTATAATGACATATTATATATATTCTCAAACCTTTTGTTTTATCCACAATTTTTGCTTTTTATTTTTCTATTTATCCACAATTTTTAATGTAGATATGCAATTCCTAGTTATTGAAACTGTACACCTGTGCAAGGAATGGTGTGATACTAAAGAAAGTGCAGATGAAACAGTGTTAGAACATTGAACATAATAGTCATCTTCTCTTTTCTCACTCCCAAACCTCAATGAATAATTCTATATTACTCCCTGTAACTTTCATAAGAATAAAGAGGCTAAATTATGTATATAAGCATTGTGGTAAAACAGTGACTGATGTAAGAGAAAATTAATTTATTTAGTACCAGCTGTCACCTCCAAAAAGAGAAGAGACTTATCTACTTGAAGTAAAAATTATTCTAGATTTTCTGATATTAGTAATCAGTAGGCACGTCCAAGAGTGATTTGCAAATATTTATGTTAATGCTCACAGTCACAGAATTCAATTATTATTGTACTCCCATTTTGCAGATGGGGAAACTAGGTGTAGAACTCTTACTCAAAACTCATAAGCAGAAAGAAATGATAGGATTTGAAGTCTGACAATCTTACTGCAGGGCATATGATATGACTTGGTCTGTAACATGACTTCTGATCATTCCAACTTTGCTTACTCCAAGACAGCAATTGTTCCATCAGAAAACTGCCACTTGGTAGGTGCATGAATTGACCAGCATGGCTTTTTTTACTGGCATGTCTTCCACTTCCAAACTTCCATTTACAAGTTGGCTTATAAATAGAAACCTTTCCAAATAACATTTTTATAATCCTAGTTCAAAAAGATAAAGGGAGGGTGGAGGATTACAATATTTCTTACTTTATGCTGTTGATCATCATTCCTTTCCTTCACTTTCTCCTGCTCTCTTGATTTTCTCTTTACATGGGGATCTCTCCAGTCTGATCTGATTTGCTGCCTCATTTGTTTCCAGCTCCTCTCAATAACTATAGAATTATTACAGCCTGAGCCCCAATTCCCTCTCTCTCTATTAATTCTTATTACTTCTTTGGAAGTCTCAGGGACATTCATAAAAACAGATACAACATATTTAAATAAAATGTAAAAATATTACAATTTAAGTCCCACCTTCACCTTAGTTCTAAATGGTTTTTGCCCTCTTGGCATTTATACATGGATATCTCATTAGCTTTTCAATTGTCAGCATTACTGAAATTAATTTCTTGATTGTTTTCTCCAAATTTATTTTTCAAACCTACTTCAATGAAAAATTCTACAGTCTAGCCAAGTTACTCTAAGCTGGACACAAGGAGCATCTTGATCCTTCTTTCTCTTTATCTTCCATTTCTTTCACCAGGTTTTGACCTTTTTGTGTTCTATATCTCTTTAATTTACTCAAGTCCATTCCTATATATTACCTTGGTAGAATAGTTTTGAAGTATCCAAGATTGTTCATCAAGTTCAGTCAAGGGTATCTACAGACCAAGTCTAGCCTAAAGTTACATTGCCCAGATCTCATTAGTGGTATTCAATTGATTTTAGATAAAATATCAATCTCCTTAATGCAATTTACAGTCTCTATCTAAACTGGACCCTAGCTACATTTTCAGAATATGACATCCCACTCTTCTTGTACCTTGTGCTTCTGCCAAAATTTTCTTTCAGCCTTCCACTGGTATATTTACACAGATAGCTTTCTTTAACTGAAATACCTTTCTGCCTATTTCTTTTACGACTCCATTGCACCCTTTAACATTCAGTTTAAATGTCAGTTCCATAGTTCCATAGAGAAGGATTCCTTGATGACTTACCCAGACTGAATTTGCTTCTTCTCTGAAATATACGTTCAATTCATTATTCTTCCTCTTACAGTAGTACAAAATTTACAATGATATATTTTAGTATTATTTCGCAGGTGCTTTTTGAAGGATGATATAAAATATGCTTTTGGTAATCCACAGTGTAGAGATGCAACTCATAGTTTCTGAAAACCTGTCAGCGTGGTTAAATAAATGTGTAAGTGAAAGAGGGACTCAATGAAAGTATAGCTAAAGCAGTCTAAGAACCCCGTACAGAGATATCCTTGGGTTTATTGGTTTTAGGGCCAAGCTTGGCGATGCTCAGGGGATACTCCTGATTCTACAATCAAGAATAACTTCTGGTGGTGCTTGGGGGCACCATATGGGAATCCATGGATCAATCCTGTGTCAACTGCATGCAAAGTAAATGCCCTCCTGGTCATTACAATATTACAAATTAAAGTAATATTAATTTTATATATTGTATAGAATTTAGGTGCATAGTACAACCTTGTAAATCAATATTCATCTATATTTGCGTTTAATGTCATCACCATCACCAAAATTGTAGTCAATATTCAATTGACCCATTTTTCAAGGTACCCACCCCTTGTTAAACTTTTATTCTTGTAAACACTATTCTGTTCTTGTGGACTAAAATAGTTTTATTTCATTTATTTTGTATTTAACACGTGTATGAATTAAATTACATATACTTCTAATATATTTTCCTTAGCATCGTACCCTACCTATGTTGTTACCAATAGCAGGGTTTCCTTATTTATTTTCATAGTTGAGAAACCTTCCATTGTTAATCTTTTTGAGTCAATCAACTTCTTTAATAATCTGTCTATAAGCATTGAGGTTGTTTTTAAGTCTTAATTAATGATGTCAGGGGCATGTGGAAGGTGGGCTTTATTCATCTCTTATTAGATTTCGATCATGCATTTTATATCTTCAATGCTCTCAAGTTCCAAGGTTTGAGAAGATGAAAAGATGGAAAAATACAGTATCAGGAAAAAAAGAGTCTTTGAAACAAAGTCTAAACATATTGCTTAGTGGCAAACTGTGATAGATTTGACCCACACTCCAAGAGAGCAGAGAGAAGCTTAAGGCAAGTAGCACAGTGTCCCTGTGCGAGGTAAATTGTTTCCCTTCTTTGCTCTCTGGCAGAAGAAACAAATAATTAATTATTGAGCTCCACAAAAACCTACCTAAGATAAAGCTTCATGTGTAAATAAATGCATGCAAATGGAATGCTATGAAAGGTAATCTAATACAAGAAAACAGGAAAATTTGAAAATAGTTTTGTATTTTTAGTAAGAAGTAATAGAATCTAGTTTTCATAAAAGAGTAATTGAAAGGCATATTAGGAGAGAAAGTAATGAGATGAAAACTTCTGATGAAAGAGATGGGTGAAATAAGGAACAATAATAAGAGAGCCCTCACAGAGTAAAATTCAAGTACACATTATTGGTGCTAGATAACCAAGAGACATATGGAAAATTAAACCAGTGATATAGAGGATAGACCTGAGATGTTTTACCATAACCTGTAGAGAAGCAAAGTAAATTATAAAAAGAAGAAAAGTGCAAATATTTCTGAGTAAATATATGAGAATGATAGGTACTCTGGCGGAAGAACTAGCATAATGAGAATGGGATTGACAGTCAAATACACAATTATAATATAACTATCTTTTTTTCTAATTTTTCATTTTTAATTATGAGAACAAAGATGCAAAGAAAGAGGACAAGGTAAAGTTACAGTAGAAGGACAATCACCCATAACATAATTCTCAGAAGAAGTCCCCTTGCTGATATCTTAACTTTGAACTTTCAGCCAAAGAACAGTAAGATAAATAAAACAGAACCTATGCTCAATGACTTTGTCCCTCAAGTCCCCAGATTGTGATGCATTATAATATTTCTTAGCAGCTCACAAAGCAATCTAAAGCCATAAAACTTATGTAACTCCCTAAACATTAGAGGCATGGTATTTTTTTTATATTTCCATGCACATGCGTATTAGTTTAAGTTAACCTCAAAAGTTTAAGTGGTTCTTTTTAGGATTAGAGTCAAAGGAGCACAGTAAAAACGGTATTACAGTGGCAATTATTGTTTACATAGGCCCACCAAAATATGAGGGACATGGGAAGGAATAACCTTGGCCTAAATAAAAAGAGACCCTAACCCTGAAGTTTCCTGGCATAAGACCAACTCAAGGCTCCAGGCTAGCTACTTTGTCCAATACAAAACATTGTCTGTAGTGCCAACACACTTTTATTTTTCACATTCTCTGTTGTTGGTATCATGTTTCTGTATTAAAGATCTTGGAATCTGCATATCCTACATTGAAGTCAGGATGTGGAGCATCCTCTAGTTTCACCTTACAATTAAAGGGCAATGCAGAGACCCTGTCCTGTAAGCAGGTCGTTGTTGTTGTTAAGTCTTCTCAGTGTAAAGGGAAGTCTCTTTTGAGCAGGTCGATGTCTGCACAGTGGTAGGGTCTTCCCTGGTAGAGGATTGCTTCCAGGTGATGTTATAGACAAACTTAGATAATATAACTACCTTTTATCACACCCTTCCTTTGTGCTGAGTATTTGCCAAAGCATCTTCCCATCAGCAGCACATCACTACAGTTGTACATATGGGTATCAATAGGAACAGTGCTTATCTCTGTTTTACACATGAGAAGGCTGGAGCCAAGGTGCCACAGGCACACTTGAGAGAGTTTTGATGCTTACCCTAGTTATTTGAGTCTTGCATCTGTACTCCTAATTACTATGATTAATTAAAAAATATGTTTGAGCTGAAGAAAATGTCTGATCATGTAAATAGAAGGGATTAACTGCTTTCCCAGTAAAATTCATAATTAGAATACTGCAACAAGTTTATAGTCAAACAATTTGGTAAAATACAGGATTGATGCAATTATCAATTGGGGTTTCCCTGCTCCTGACAGATTTACGTCAACTTTAAAAAAAAAAAAAAACCTCCTGTGCTGTTGCTCGAGATTATTTGAAGCCTCTCCATGAGATTTTTGACAATTCCCAGAGAACTTCCCTTTGCTTTTAGACTTTCTTCACTTCCTCTGCCTTTCCAGGTATAGACTCTTCCCATTTACAAGTCTCTGTGCTTGTGTTAATCTGTGGTGTGTCCACAAAATACCAACTCATTGATAAACAGTCATGAAAGTAGACTTTTGAGAAAAGGCCTCAAAAAGTTGTTGTACACATTGGATTAAAGGCCATCTTGTGGCGTATTTTCTTTAGTTCTTTCTTTAAAAGAAAAAAAATTTTTTAGGCCACACCTGGCAGTGCTCAAAGCTTACTTTTGACTGTGTTGAGAAATCACTCTTGGCAGGCTTGAGGGACCATATGGGATGCCAGGTATCAAAGAAGGTTTGGTTGTGTGAATGGCCCAACCATAATCATGCTTGTAATCAAAGTGTTTAAATAAATATATTTAATAAAAGAATAAAAAAATCTCTTACATGTAAAAAAGAGAATGTAACTGATTTTTCAGTATTGATTTTGAAATGTGCTATATTGCTGTTTTGATTTGCTGTTTCTAGGACATCTTTTGTGAACTCTTTAGGGTCTTTTATACAGATATTTGTATATATAGTACCAGGTCATCTGCAAATAATGATAATTTGATTTTCCAATTTGGGTACCTTTGATTTTTTTTCTTGCCTGATTGTTGTAGCCAGGACTTCTACTACTATATTGAATAAAAGTAGGTATATTGGATATAAAACTAAAACTAAAACAAAAACATTCTACCCATTGTATTATTGTTCTAACCCCATTGCAACCTGTTTTCTTTTGTTTTATTTTCCATCTCTTTCTCTCTAGATATAGGCTTACATGTACCAGTCAATCAGCATCTTTCACCACACAGATAAGCTGTGGAATTCTGGCTTGCTGGTCCCAAAAGTTTATCATTTTTTTAAGTAATAAAAAGGGATAAAAGTTGAAGTAAGATTTTTCCCCCAGTTATTCTAAAATAATGTTTCTTCCATCTTATTATTAGAATAAAGATTTTGAAATTTTAGAGCCATCTAGTTGGCATTATTAACACCAAAGGGGCATAGGAAAAGTCTAAGATCATGTATTTTATTTTTCTTACAATATTTTACTTTATTAAAGAACTGTGATTTAGTTACTGTAAGTTGAGTTTTTGGCATATAATATTTCAGTTCCAATTCCACCACCAATATCAAATCCCATCATCAGTTCCCCCATACACTATCATCTTTCTTCCCCCTATAAAAACCCACCATCACCATTGGCTACCTTGGAAGCATATTAAAGTTCCTTGATTTCAAAAAAAAAAGTTCTTTGGTTTCAGCTTAGATCTCAGGTTTTCAGTGTTATTGAGTCTGTGCTTTGGATACATACCGGTAGTTATCCTACTCTCCCATTTCCGCAAGATAACCAAGACCCAGACTCCTGATCTCTCATATTCTTCCCACCTTATTTCTCTCTGTCCTTTTTCTCCCTGGCTCTAGAGTTGAGGATGACCTAGGTACACCCTCACTACATCATGTTTCCTTATATAACTACTCTGTATTATATATTCAATAAGTGAGATAATCCTGTTTGTTTTTCTTCTTCTAGCTTACTTCACTCAACATGATATCCTCCAGTTACAAACAGGTTGCAGCAAATTACATGATGTCATCATTCCTTTCAGCTGCATAGTATTCCATTCTGTACATGTACAGCATTTTCATAACCCATTCATTCACCTGTCAGTGGACATCAAGGTTGCTTCCATGTTTTAACTATTGAATCAGTGGATCCTTATTCAATGACTTTATGTTCTTTTGAACAAATGTTTTTAAGTCCTGGGGAGAGATACCCAAAAGTGGAATTGTTGAGGCATATGCAGTTTAATTCTAAATTTACTGAGGACTCTCCATATTGTTTTCCACAGGAGGTGAATCAGACAACATTACCACCAAAGTAGATGAGAGTTACTTTTTCCCCACATCCCTGCCAACAGAGATTGCACCTACTATCATTGATATGTAAAATTCTCACTATTGTGAGATATTTCATTGTTTTATTGAATTTCCCTAATGATAAGTGATGCTGATCACGTTTTCATGTGCCTATTGGCAACTTACTTGTCTTCCTCTGAAAAGTGTCTGCTCCTTTGCTCTTCCCAGTTTTTGACTTTGATTTTGTTGAACTCTGTTAAGACTTTATATCTCTTATATATTAATCCCTTATCTGAACTGTTGAATGTAAATATTTTCCCATTCAGTCAACATTAACAATCTTTTAGCTTTAGCTTGTGTTTTCTGTTCCCAATAGAAACTCTTTAATTTTACTTAGTTCATTTTGTTGTTGTTGTTTTTGCCTTTGACATTTGTATCGGGTCATTGAAGATACCTTTGAGATTCAAACCTTGGATCATTCTGCTTATATTTTCCTCAGTGTACTTTATAGCCTGTGTTTGAATCTTTAGTTCTTTAATCCACTTTGAATTGACTCTTCTGTAATGTGTGAAATAAGAATGGAAGGGTTTTTTTTGTTTGTTTGTTTTTTGGGCCACACCCGATGACACTCAGGGGTTACGCCTGGCTATGCGCTCAGAAATTGCTCCTGGCTTGGGGGACCATATGGGATGTAGGGATGGAACTGAGGTCTGTCATGAGTCAGCCACATGCGAGGCAAGCGTCCTACCACTGCACTACCACTCTGGCCCCTGGATTGGACGTTTTAAGTTATTACACACAATTATCCAGTTTTACCAGCATCATTTGTTGAAGAGGACATCCTTACTCCATTTCATGCCCTCAGATCCTTTGTCAAAAATAAATAGTCCATATATATGGGGTTTTTTAATTGGATATTCTGGTCTGACTCATTGATGAAACTATCTTTATTCCAGCACAAGGCATTTTTAATTGCTATAGCCTTATAATACAGATTCAAATTAGGTAATGAGATACCTCTACATTTCTTATATTTCAGTATAGCTTCATCTATTCATGATCTCTTCTGATTCCTTAGAAGCTTAATTATTGACTTCTCTAGGTTGAAGAATATCAAGAATGTGGCCTTTGAATTGAATCTATATAATAGCTTTGGTAAGATAGTTATTTTAACTATATTGATTCTTCTAACCTATGAACATGACATTTTTCCATTTACAAAGTTCTATATTTTCAATAAGTGACTTAAAGTTATCATGGTTCAGATCACCCATTTCTTCGGTTAAATTGATTCCTAGGTATTTGATATTTTGGGGTACTATTTTAAATGGAATAGACATCTTGATTTTTTTCTCTCCTAATTTAATTTTTTTATATAAGAAAGGAATTGATTTTTGTGAATCTACATTGATTTGTTTCTCATAGGAGTTTTTTGGTGTGAATTCTTAGGATCTTCTAGATATATTATCATATCATCTGCAAATAGTGATAATTTAACTTCTTTTCCAATTTGGATTCTTTTGATTTGTCTTTCTTGCCTGATTGCAAGAAATATCTATATTGAATAAAAATGTGTAAAGTGGACTTCCTTGCCTTGTGCCTTATCTCAAAGGAAATGGTTTTAGTTTTTCACTATGATACTGGATGTCAAACATTAGTCACAATGGGCTAGCTTCATAGACTTACTCTATTCTCAAAAGACATATATACGAAGCCTTGAAGAAATGGATACACTAGGCATGCAATCACTGCTTTGTCTGTGGCCCTGATCTTCTACAATTCTCTGCAAAGATGCCAATCTGACCAATTCTAGATATACTAGTATTTGGACTGATATCACAGGACTTTTTTGTAGTGAGTGTGGGAACTCTTCCCCCCAACTTCTCATACTTTTTTTTGGGGGGGGGGCAACCCCGTCTGATGCTCAGGGGATGCTGCTGGCAAAGCGCTCAGAAATCACCCCTGACTTGGGGGGACCATATGGGACACCGGGGGATCGAACCGTGGTCCGTTCCTTGGCTAGTGCTTGCAAGGCAGACACCTTACCTCTAGCACCACTTCACCGGCCCCCTCATACTTTATTTTTATAACTAAATTCTTTATTTAAGCACCATGATTACAAACATAATTGTAGTTGGGTTTCAGTCATCAGAAGAACACCCCTTTCATCCATGCACCCTTCCCATAACCAATGCCCCCATCTTTTCCCTCCCCACCCCACCCCCACCTGTATTCAAGAGGCTTTCTACATCCCTCACTCACTGACATTGTTATGATAGCTCTCAGCATAAATATTTCTCTAACTGCACTCATCACTTTTATGGTGAGCTTTATATCTTGAGCTGGTCCTTTTGGCCCTCAACCTTTTCATACTTTTAAGAAACCTGGCAGTTGAAAACACGACCCACAAAAATCTCAGTATTAGTAATAGTGCTTTGAATACCTGGACCAGATGGCCACAATTGCAGCAGCGCAACAATTTTATTTGTTGAATACTGTCATTCCCAATTAAAATGCCAATGTATAGATGTTGTCACTTAATATCCATGAAGAAATAAAATAATAACAATCAGCTTGCAACAAGGACTTACTAAACCAATGACTAATGGCCTCGTTGGCTACAGTGATTTTCAAAGATTAGCTTGTCACCACACTTTTCCTTTTTTTCTTTTCTCTAGTCTCTTCCTTTTTCTTTTTATACTTTTTAAAATAATTTCTCTCTCACTTATCTGGAAACAAGTATATTACAGTCAACTATGAAAACTATGTGATTCATATTCTTTAAATAATGTAAATTTAAGAAAAAGGAATGATACTGGCAGTATCCACTGCATTATAGATGGTCTTTACTATATCATAATGTTAGTTCCCTCCACCTTTATTTTGTTGAGGGTTTTTTTTTATCATGTATGAATGTTGGATCTTGTCAATAGCTTTATTTGCATCAATTAATATGATCATATGGCTCTATCTTTTTTTATTAATGTGGTGTACTGTGTTAATTAATTCGTGTATGTTGACCCATCCTTGAATGAATTCCACTTGATTGGGGTAGTGATTTTTTTTTGATAGATTGTTGAAGTCAGTAAACTAAGACTATAGTAAGGATTTTGGCATCATTGTTCATCAGAAAATTGGTCTGACAATTTCTTTTCTGAAAATGTCTCTGTGTGCTTTGGATATTAGTATAATATCCTGTGTCTTCAGCATTTTGGTAGAACTTAACAAGTAAAGGTAGAAAATCTTTTCTAAAGGTTTGATAGAACTCACTAGTGAACCAATCTGGACCAGGACTTATTTTTGTTTATTTTTTGGGCCAAACCTGGTGGTGCCTAGGGATTATTTCTAGATTTGTGCCTATAAATTACTCCTAGTGCTATAGGGATTATATGGGCAGCTGGAAACCAAATCTGAGTTGCCTGTGTGCAAGGCAATTGCCCAACCTGCTGCACTATCTCTCCAGTCTGAGGACCAGGACATTTTTTCTGGAAAAATTCTTAATTACTGTTTTAATGTTTTTACTTGAGATTTTCCTATTTAGGCTTTCTACCTACTCTTTTTCTTAGCTTAGGAAATTACATGATTATAATAATATATTAATGACTATAATAATCTATTAATTTCTACTAGATTCTCCAGTTTAGGAAGAAGAAGTAAAAGATACGGGGTTGTTGGACATAGACAGAACTTTTCCTCCCTCAAACACATTTTTCCCTAGTGTACCTGGAACATTCTCTAAGATAGATCACATATCATGACATAACTCAAGTATATATAAATTTAAACATATATAAATTGTACAAAGCATCTTCACAAACCATAATGCAATAAAAGTAGAAATTAATCACAGATAGAAGATGGAGAAAACCTCTAACCACATAGAAACTGAACAAAACACAGCTAACTTGCAACTGAAATAATAAGGAAATAAAGGAAAAATAAAAATATTTCTTGAAACTGACAATAAAGATACATGCTGTCAGAATCTATGGGATATGGCAAAAGTGTACAGTGGTAGAAATTTATAGCATTAAGAAAGAATAAACAGCCCAAATCAACAGCTTAAGCAAACATCTCAAAATTTGGAGGAGGAACAGCAAACAAACCCAAAAGGTAGTAAAAGGAAGTAAATAGTAAACGGAAAGCAGAAATCAATAACATAGAAATCAAGGAAGCTGGTGGAGATAGAAAGTGGATACACATGGCTCCAGAGAGCACTGAGTTTTATTTGCTGTCCATGAGTCACTGACAGAATTACCTTGAAGAAGGCTTATCACCTGACATTTAGAAGACTGCAATATTTTTGTAATCAAGGTGTTTGAAGTTATTAATGATGTAGATTTTATCAAAAGTATTTGTATTTATAAGTGAAAAGTATAAATAATTAATTTTTAGGTTTATAAGACTAAACTGCATTAACTGCACATTCTTTCCAAATATAATTAGAATATATAAGATATTAGTTAAAATGAAGAGATTACAAGGGATAGAAGTAGCAAGTCTATCAAATAATGGCTTAGAATTTCACTGCTTATGTTTCAAATATAGCTCTGTTGATAA
Organism: Crocidura indochinensis; assembly: GCA_004027635.1. Taxonomy (NCBI): domain Eukaryota; kingdom Metazoa; phylum Chordata; class Mammalia; order Eulipotyphla; family Soricidae; genus Crocidura; species Crocidura indochinensis. The sequence continues at coordinate 1,193 of PVKC010014419.1, read as the reverse complement.
CTAGCCATCTGGCTATGAAGGGTTATTTGCTTGTTGTCTATCATTACTTAATTATAAAGCATATATAATGTTCGCACTCATCTTAAATGGATATTAGGAGAGCCAAAGGATTCATTATTACAATGCACTGAATTCTTTGTGCCTAGCTACTTCTTTTTTTTAAATTTTTACTTCTTATTTCTGAATTGTAATTAGGAATGGTAAAATTGAGGCACTAAATATTGAGAAGTATAGAAAATATTTATCAAAATATAAAAGTAACACTTAATTTCTTTAAATATGGTTAATTAAAACTAACATAAATTTTAAAGTATTTGCAAGATCAGCTATATATTGTAAAAAATATTGAGCTGAAGAGATAGTACAGGAGGTCCGTCATATATCTTGCATACATCTATGCCTTGGATCCTGGTTAAAATCCCCAGCTCCACTTATGGTCCCTTGAGCACCACTAGGAATCAAGTATGAAAACAGTGTTAGTAATAACTCCTAAACACTCCAGAGTGTTATCTCCTAACCCAAACCTCCTCCAAACAAATAAAAACAATGCTGATTTATTAACTACTTATATAAAAGCACCAACTTGTCTTTTAATAGAAGAAGTTTTAATACTGGGCAAAAATTCTGTACTGAACCCCATCAGTTATACAGACAAGTTTTATGAGATTCCATTCCATTCCTAATTTAAATAGTTATAGAACTAGTCACTGAAATATAGTAAAATAATATTTTTGAAAAAGTGGGGGCCGGGCGGTGACACTGGAGGTACAGTGCCTGCCTTACCGCGCTAGCCTTGAACGGACCGCAGTTTGATCCCCCGTGCCCCATATGGACCCCCAGACCAGGGGCGACTTCTGAGCGCATAGCCAGGAGTAACCCCTGAGCGTCACTGGGTGTGGCCCAAAAACCAAAAAAAAAAAAAAAAAGTGAATATTTACTAAAAGGACTCGAAACAGAACATAACTGTTGTCTTTGAAGTCTCTGGAGCAAATAAAAATCAAATAACATATTTTCACATAGAAAAATATAAAGAATACTCATATAATGTACAATATATAGGAAGCAATTTGTTACCGGGGCCACTTGATGGCAAATTCATAAAAGTTTTAGTTGCCTCGGGACTGGAGCAGTGGTGCAAGCTGCAGGCATTGCCTTGCAAGCGCTAACCTAGGACGAACCGCAGTTTGATCCTC
>PVKC010014418.1:0-22175 GCA_004027635.1 Crocidura indochinensis | reverse complement strand
GCCCTTCTTTGTCTTTCTTTTCTTTCCTTCCTTCCTTCTTCTTTCTTTCTTCCTTCTTTCTTCCTTCTTTTTTCTTCCTTCCTTCTTTCCTTCCTTCTTTCTTTCTTTCTTTTTCTTTCTTCCTTTCTCTCTTTCTTCCTTTTTCTTTCTTTCTTTTTCTCTCTCTCTTTCTTTCTTTCTTTCTTTCTTTCTTTTCTTTCCTTTCTTTTCTTTTCTTTTCTTTTCTTTTCTTTTCTTTTTCCTTTCACTCAGTGTCTCCTCCTAGTTATGTTCTCAGGAATTACTCCTGGTAGTGCTTAGGAGATTATGTGAGCTGGGAATCAAAGCCAGGCCTTCTGCATGCTAAGTATACTCTCAGCCTGTTGAGCTAGCTCTCCTTTCCTTTTCCTTATATTTTATAGCTAAGTAATTTCCTACTGTGTAGATTTTATCCTTTTTATTCATATCTGCATTTTATCCATCCATCAGTTGGCAGACCTTTGAGTTTCTACTTAGGATTATTGTGCACAATGTTGTAATATTCACATGCATGGTTTCAGTATGTACATATATATTTGGGGGGTTGGGCCACAACGGATGGTGCTAAGGGGTTATTCAGGGAATGCTGGGAATCAAACCTGGATACATCCCATATTGGCTGCATGCAAGGCAAATGTCCTACCGCTGTGCTACTCCGGCCCCTGTATGTACATATTTTTACTTCTCTTGGATATCTATGTATCATTAAGTAGAGAGGTTGGGTAATATGGTACTGAAATTTATTTAGAACATTTGAAAGTTTTTACAGAGCCTTGCACATTCTGAAGACTTAGGAAGGGAAACATTTTTGCCTTCCAGGTTCTGATGGCACTCTTATGTTCTGACTTGTGGCTGCATCACTATTCTTTCCCATGACCTTAACTTCCTGGCTCCTTTTCCATCTCCTAAAGGAATATTTGTCAGACTAAATAGAGAGATAAAAACAACCCTGGATCTCTTGTATGTGCTGAACCCTGAGTTCTATCCCTGGTACCAGGTGGCACCCCTGAGCACAAATATATATGTTCCTGGTATTCCTAGCACTGCTTAGGCCCAAGCAATACTGCATTCCCAAGGATGAGCCCTCATCAGTCTTCACAGCCTTTTCCCCAGGAAGGTCGCATTTATAGTTCCGAGTACTACACTGCAGACATTTCTCTTTAAGGCCACTGTTCAACTCATTAAAGTTAGTGTTGCATTTTACTATGGACTTACATTGAGCAGTTTTTCATGCACTGAAGACTTTCAGAACATAGAAAAGACTTTGCAAGAGCTCTGGGGTTAACAAGCATGTGACCTATTTGGAAATCAAAGGGCAAACCTGGATTTGTAGGATTTGTGGAGAAAGGAGAAAGCTTCATTCTGTGAAAGATCAAAGAACATCTCTATTGTTTGCATCACACAGTGCCTTAGCTACCAAAAGGCACTCAATAAATATGTGTGCATAATAGTGAACTCAGTTTATTGGCAAGAAAGGTGAGGCAGAAATGTAATACCAAGTAAATGTGGTGTAAAGACATGGTAGCCACAATGTTCCTATCAGACATCACAACAACCAAATGGATAATAGTATAAAATGATTTAATCTTAGCATACTAGATATTGGAAGGATCAGTTTCCAATCCCCATCAAAAGTCAGGTAGAAGTCTAATAGAATGATCTTGGAATTCCTCCCAAGCAAGGGAAAAAATCCAGCTTTGCTTTTAACTTGGTTTTGCTAGGAAACTATGCAAATGGCCCAAGAATGAAATGATTGAACATATGCTTAAAGCCACAAGAAAATTGATCATTAACATCTGGGATTGATCCATATCTATCTAAAGACTCTAATGCATTTTACTTAGATTAATATTAAGATTAATGTTTTAATTACTTTAAAATTCAAAACAATTATTTCTAATTTGCTCAAAAGCAAGATATCTCTTTTTGTTTGCTTTTTTTTTTTTTTTTTTTTTTTTTTTTTTTTTTTTTTTTTTTTTTTTTTGCTTTTGGGTCACACCCGGCAGTGCTCAGGGGTTACTCCTGGCTCCATGCTCAGAAATTGCTCCTGGCAGGCACAGGGGACCATATGGGGCACCAGGATTCGAACCGATGACCTTTTGCATGAAAGGCAAACGCCTTACCTCCATGCTATCTCCCGGGCCCCTTTGTTTGCTTTTACTCAAAATATTTTAAACTTTCTTTCCTTCTGTGAAAAGATTTTGTGGGGGGGAGGAAACCTATCATAAGTAAATAACTGATCAGCTTTCCCAGACACAATGTTGCTACTGGCTATACAGTAACAATGCTATATATAGCATAGTCTTATTTCCCCTAAGTAAGTAGTTCTTCCCTGTTCCTAAAATAATAGAATTTGTTTTCAGTCCCCTATAGCCGTATTATAGAGCCTTCAAGGTTCTTGCTTTTCAAAACTATCTTCAGTATGTGAGGTGGGAGGACTAAAGTCATACTATGTAGAAACCAAGTACAATTTCCTGGAGTGTCAGTTTTACTGACACATTTTGGAGAAATGGATTGTAGAGGGAAGAATGAATAGGCAACATTTTAAGAAAAAAATAAAACACTTGATAAAACATTTAAGATGAGTTAGAGGTAACTTAAAGAAAAGGCTAAAAACATGCTTCGCATGTTTGATCCCTGGCACTGCATGGCCTCTCAAGCACTTCCAGGTGTATCTTCTGAGCTCTAATAGGTATTCCACATAAGAAACAGGATACACAAACACATACACACACACTTACATGCATGCACACAGTAAGAAATATAACTGTTGATAATGGATAAAAAGTAACAATTGCAGTTTAGGCACTAAACAAAGTGAGAGATAATGAGATTCCATGGATATAGCCTTCACATAAATACAGATGGGGGGCAGCATGTGTCTGGGACATCTGTGTCATGCTCACATTAGAGAAAGCACATGGTTTATTTATTAGAATCACATTCTGGTTCAGACCCTCGGGCACAGGCACTGACTAAATGACCAGCCTGAAGTCCTGGCTCCTATTTTTCACAGCCACAAAGACTGCTCAGATTGTGGCTTCTGCAAACCAGCCTGAGCCCACACAGTCACTTCTGACTGCCAGAAAGTTGAGGAAAATCTGAAGGACAGACTCTACTTTCCAGCTTTATAAACGAGCCTCTCTCTCCATTGTTTTGTGGGATTTGCTGATGTACAACCATAGCTGTTAATCTTTGGGGCTGAAGAGATAGGGAGCAGGTTAAGGCACTTGCCTTGAATAATGCTGATTCCAGTTAGCTCCTCAGCACTTGCATATGTTCCCTGAAGCACCCACCAGGCAGTGACCTGAAAACCCAATTTACCTCCTAAAATAATCCCCAATGAATTGCAGTTCCCTCTATCCTGAATCAACTCATTTCCATTTGTGAAGTAACTATTTTGAGTTAAATTTGACACTAAGCAAGTAAATGTAAAGCAGCACTCTTACTCAGAATGCTTCTTTTCCTCTCCCAGAATCTGATCAATATTTCCAATGATGCAACCCATGTGCATATCATACCCCCACAGACTAAATACTTCCAGATCAAGTACACAAAAAAGGTAAGCCTCCTGAGGGTTTCCTTCTCTCCTATGGCACTCTTATTTGGGTGCCTTTCTGCATGTGGAGTTTGTGTGGGTCAGATAAACTGTATGTGGTTATTACAGTCACTTTCTCTGTGTGCTCTGTTCCCATAAGAGCCCACTTGTCTTATAGGAGAACCGCCTGGTCCCCGGCTTATCCCTCACCATCACTGTTATGTTTTCTCCAGATGAGTGGCGGTACTATTATGACTGCATCCGTGTACATTGCAAGGTAAGTTTCTTGATCTTCAGAAAGGAAGGAGGTAATATAAAAGCTCATTTATGAGCAGAGAGATAGTACCGAGTGTAGGGCACTTGCCTTGCTCATTCATAGCCCATTCTGCTTGGAATCCCTGGTACTACATGTGGTACCTCCCTGAGTGCAAGCCAGGAATAAGCCCTGAGCACTGCTGGGTGTGGCAGCCCAATAATTTAAATTTCATTAAAAAGTGAAAATAGAAATAAATATCATATGACCCAATAATACCTCGCAGGTGTTTATCTGAAGGCTATGAAACACTAATTTATTTTTAATTTATTTAATTTAATTTATTAATTTATTTTATTTAAAGAGTATATGTCACATAGTTGACATAGTTGATCATAATATAGTTGATGACATAATTAAGCAAAAATGGAGTTAGAGGGACTGAAGTGATAGCACAGCAGGTAGGGCATTTGCCTTGCATGTAGCTGACCCAAGTTCGATCTCTGGCATCCCATAAGGTCCCTCAAGCCTGCCTGGAGAGATTTCTGAGTACATAGCCAGGCATACTCCCTGAACACTGCTGGGTATGCCCCCACCCAAAAAAAAAATGGAGTTGTAGTGCAACCTCAAGTGTGATCACACAGCCCAAGAATTCCAAGCACTATTGCTGATACTGAGGCTTTTGTGAGGTTTGTTTTATGCTGACAGGGCTTTTGGAAGTAAGAGAAGACTAGGGATGGGTAGGATGGGGAGGGCACCCATACTCACTCTGAAAAATTCTAGTGATATCAGCCCAAATGCCACCATATCTGGAGTTTTGGTCAGATTGTTGTCTCTACAGAGAGTCATAGAGGAGTGGTGAAGCAGAGCCATTGGAGAAGCAGCTATTGTGTGACAGGTATAGCGGGTGGGACTTGGCCCACCCTCTCCTCCAGTGATTGCCAGTTTTCAACTAAATGGCTGTTGTACCCATAATTTTCCCTGGCTTGGTTTACATCTCTTCTGAAAACAGCGTGAGTCTATGAAGCTCGCCGAGTACAGACATGGCAACTTGAGAGCATTAATTTAAAAAGATATACACACACCTATTTTCATAGAAACATAATTTTCAGTAGCCAAAGAGTAAAATGAAGAAGTGACTGTCCTGATAAAGACGTTGTGGTATACTTATGTGGTATAGATACATAATAATGGGTAAAGCACTTGCCTTACTGACCACAGTTTGAGCCCCAACACTGTATATAGTCCTCCACCAGCATTGCCAGGAGCGATCCCTGAGTGCAGAGCCTGAAATAAACTCTGTGTACTGCTGTATATCGCACACACACACACACACACACACACACACACACACACACACAAAGAGAGAAATTCATATGTTCAAGGGAAGGTGAGATGAATAAGAAGAGTATTTCTCTGCCTGATATTTAGCATGCCTTTGGGGCCTTGTCTGATGACCTACATCCTAGTTAGATGAACCAGAGGCTACCAAGTTGGGGCAGAAAAACATGAGCTGCTATTCACTATAGGCTTCTCACCTGTCTGTTCTTATACCTTATGTTGTATAGTTCACTGATGTAAGATGACACCCAACTATCAACCCCAAACAAAGGTGTTCCCCCAACGTTCTCCTTCCTTAAACCTCTTCCTTTGCTATGTAAAAGCCCACTGGATAGGCATTTTTGTCTCACTCTCAACTTTCCCCCTTCTGGTGAATAAATACCAATACCCCTCTGGTATTGATATAATAAAGAAAAGCACTCAGAGATACCACCAGACGCAGACTGGCTCCATGCTCACTCTTGACTGGCTTAACTTAATATTTCTTCGCCACTACTCTGCTTCTTTAGACCTCTCTGCGTGGAGTTTAGAAACATGGTGCCTGGGGTGATCTCACAACCTCATGGATTTTTATTTTACACACTGACAGGCTTCTTCATATAGTCTAAACATTCTACTTAAGTGCCAGGTTGAAAAGTTAGCAATAGCACAAGCTATGAGTATAAACATCAGAGACTGCATGGTATATCCATGAGAATGTCCTCAGAGACAGCACTGAGGGTCTGCAGGGAATTGGGAGAGCCTGGAATATCCAGCTCCATATGACAGTGCTGTGTCATATGACATTTGCTGTGAATGCAAATGAGCTTTTTCTAGGTCACTTGGCTCCAGACAAAGGCTGTGTAGTCAATTCTTCTATTCAAACCAGCTTTCTCTTCCCCATTTCCCATTGTCTCACACTCCAGACACATTGCTATCAAGTCGAGAAGACTTAACCAAATAAAATTTAGCTTTTAAAGCTAAAATATTTTAGAAACAAATGAGATCCATTTTTACTTTTTATAATAATATCTTTATCTAAACACCGTGATTACAAACATGATTGCAATTGGGTTTCAGTCATAAAAAGCGCATCCGCCTTCACCAGTGGAACATTCCCACCACCAATGCCCCCTATCTCCCTCCTCCCCCATCCCCTGCCTATATTCAAGATAGGCATTTTACTTCTCTCAATCATTAACATTGTCGTGGTAATTGTTAGTGCAGTTATTTCCCTATTGCACTTTATTTTTTATTATATTACATATTTATTTGTTTTGTGGTGTTGTGGATGGAATCAAGGGCATAATATATACAATCAAATGCTAATTCCCTGAGCCACGTCCCTGGCCTACATTTCAATTTAAAGAAGGAAAAGGACAGGGAGGATTAAAATACAAACTAAAAAACAAAATTAGAATATTGTTTTCAGGAGGAATAGTCTCTACCAAGGAGAAAAAGTTTTAGATTAGGCATTGTGGAGTACCAGAGTACACTCAATAATGATTCTCATTATTCTTTTAAGTTATACAACACTTTTATTTTTAATTTTTTTGGGGGAGCCACACCCATTGACGCTCAGGGATTACTCCTGGCTATGCACTCAGAAATCGCTCATCATTTGGGGGGACCATATGGGATGCTGGGGGATCAAACTGCTATCCATCCTAGGCTAGTGCTTGCAAGGTAGATGCCTTACTTCTAGCACTACCGCTCCAGCCCCAACACTTTTATTTTTAAACAAATATGTTTTAAAGCTTTTCTCCATTTTAATTATTTAAAGAGAAAAGATGGTCACAATTTGCAAAGAAAGAAAGGAAACAGAGGGGTAGGGCGTTGGCGCTGGAGGTAAGGTGCCTGTGCTAACGTAGGACGGACCTCGGTTCGATCCCCCAGTTCCCCATATGGTCCCCGTGCCTGCCAGGAGCGACTTCTGAGTGAATAGCCAGGAGTAACCCCTGAGCTTCACCGGGTGAGACCCAAAAACCAAAAAAAAAAGAAAGGAAACAGAAAGGTCAAAAGTGTTGCTTAAGGACACAAACTCTACAGGCCTAGGAGCTGGCCTTGGGCTCACTTGCCAGTTCACTGCTTTGAGAGTCACCACTTTCTGCGCAACTGGGTTCTGTACTAGATTCTTTCTCAGAATTGCATTTTCCTTACAAATTTTTGTTTGTTTGTTTGTTTTTGGGTCACACCCAGCAGCGCTCAGGGGTTACTCCTGGCCCTTTGCTCAGAAGTTGCTCCTGGCAGGCTTGGGGGACCATATGGGATGCTGGGATTCGAACCACCGTCCTTCTGCATGCAAGGCAAACATATTAACACACTACCTCCATGCTATCTCTCCAGCCCCCCGCCCCTTACAAATTTTTGAAATAGCAGAAAATGGACATCTTTTGTTCATAGCTATCAGACTACTTCACTATCTTAACCAAATTTCACGGTTAGAAGCAACTCTCATTCAATGAAATGTCCTTAGATTTTTTTTCCCTACATTTTGCTTACAGATAAGAATCTATATTTCTAGTGTATTCAGGTACTCAAGTTTCTTAAAGAAAAAAATATTGATATAAACAAAAAGTTCACTTTTGAAGTTTATAGTTTTCACTGTGGTAAACTTAACTTTTTCTCATTAATTTTTAGGGAGATGATACTTTGCTCATTCCCATCCATGCCTATCCCATCATGAACACACTGGACTTCCCCTCATTTATAAATTTATCAAACGTTGTACTTGGTGAAAGGTGAGGACTAAAATGAACTGCCCTGTTGGAATGACTGATTTGTATTCTATTCAAGATAATTCTTTACTAGTGCTTCTGGATTGGTCCCTTACCCTATCTATTCTCCATGCAAGGGGGTGATTTTTCTTTTTCCAATAAAGACCTCAGGTCTCAGGGAGAAGCTGGTTGTGGTTTTGGTTTCCTTAACTAGTCTATCTGCATGCTGGTATCCTTTGCTAGTGAGTAGTGGAGAGCTTGTGTGAAATTTACCTGAGCCTGTTTTATTCTCTTCAGTCTTGTGCGGATTATTCAGACCCATGTACTCTGATCCCTCGGGATTGGGGCATGAAGTTTCTGCTTCACTGCCCCAAATGTTAGATGTGACAAACTGAGATATTCACATATACAGAAACCCAGATTCATATATATATTTTTCAGAATGGAAAGTTATTCTTTTAGTTCTATAAGCTGAACTTGTAGTTGCGAAAACAAAAACAGAACATCCCAAGTGAAATATCATAGGCAAGAAAGGGTATTTATTCTGTCATATAACTGAAAGGTATAAGAGTCTTCAGACACACTTTGGTCTAGAACAGTGGTCGGCAACCTGCGACTCTCGAGCTACATTGGCTCTTTACATGTTTAATTTGACTCTTCTGTGCGCTGGGTGGCTGATCCAGGAGTCAGGACTCTGCTCCTAGCCTCTGTCAGTGCGTGCCCTGTGTGGCTCTCAAAATAAATTTCAATTGTGGTTTTGGCTAGATTTGGCTCAGTCAAAAAAAATGTTGCCGACCATTGGTAGAAGATCAAATCAAGTTACAACTTGAGCTTGCTTCCCTTTGCAGACTTGTCTCCTAGCAATCTCCCTCTTTGCACACAAGAGAACTGCCAGAAGCTCCAAATACTGCAGTGGTGGTTAGAAAGGGCTGGAAATATTGGGTATGTCCAAGCCCCAAATCTCAGGATTGATCAGGGATGTTGCTCCATGGTAAAGCTTTTGCATGAGTTGTAAAAGGATTTGATTTGATCCCTGGTGTGCAAAAACAACAACCAAACAGGAAAATATATAAACATGGTTGAATTTTATTGGACTAGCTTGGATCTCATCCATTCATTAACTTTTTTTTTTAAGATTTTTGAGATGATGATGGTTTCCCAAACCTAGCAGTGCTCAGGATCACTTCTGGTGGTTCTCAGGTGACATAACTGAGTTTAATTGAATTCAGGAGTGTATAAAGCAAGCATACCTAAATCCCTGCAGCACCCCAGTCTTTAAGATGAAAGAGGAAATGATTACAGAAAAGGCAAAGACAAGAATGTCGTAGAGAAACCAAGTCCAAGATTCTGTCCTCTACTCCCACTGGCCCTTTTTGTTTAAAAAATGTGATTCTAATTGTACTTGAAGCTGTGCTTTATCCCTGTCCCCATACCATCTTTTGATACAATAAACAGTTATTAAAGACTTTTTACTTTGAATAATATAGGTATCTCTAGGGATTAAAATATTAAAAAGATGAATTTTGAGCTGTTCAATATTGACATATAATGGTCATGTCCGTTGTTAAAATGCTGAACGACTCCTGTACTGTTTGGGAAGTCTATAAGGTTCTAAGTCCCCTTCCCTAAGTCTTCCTTCCCTGCCAGTTGCCTGGTACCAATCCTGTCTCCCCTGAACCTACAATGCTCTGTTACTTAAGTTTTTATTATCTATCAATCTGGGGTATTAGAGACCTGCAGGACCCAACTTGGCCTGTCTCTGTCCTAACTGATGCTGCCTATCAGACTCTGATTGGCTGGTATTTTGAATATGCTTCATTGAGTCAGACATGAGGCTGCAGGACACTTGGGAGCCTCCTCCAAAAAAGCATTGGTTACAATGAAAGAAGAAGGCACTCCAGTTAATATCCTTGAAAGAAGAAGCAGAAATTGATTGCACATGATTCATAAAGGCATGAACCATAAAGAAGTTAAGAATAGAGATGCTTGGGGCCCAGAGATAGCATGGAGGTAAGGCGTTTGTCTTTCATGCAAAAGGTCATCGGTTCGAATCACGGTGCCCCATATGGTCCCCCGTGCCTGCCAGGAGCAATTTCTGAGCATGGAGCCAGGAGTAACCCCTGAACACTGCCAGGTGTGACCCAAAAACCAAAAAAAAAAAAAAAAAAAGAATAGAGATGCTTGATCTTCCATCATGGCACTGCTCTGGACAAAGTCAAGCCACAGCTCTCTCAAAGACAAGCATGAGGGCACACCTGGCAAGCAGGGGTTGCTACCAGCACCTTGATCAGTGGGCCACAAGCAGCTTGGTCCTGCCCTACACATCTATTGGTCAGTCACCATCTGTCTCACTCCTGCTTTGGAAATATCTCTGGGATGGAGGTCTGGATGCCAAGGGCAGCTGAGCCTGGTATATGGAATAGACATAATTGGAAGGGTACAGGGTTGATGCATACCAATAAATCATCTCCCACCTTCACCTCCCCCAGTAAACCAACTGGGACTGGATAGGAGGCATGAAGCAGCCTCCCTGGAGACCCTGGGGTGGGAGGTGAGAGAGGGGGAGGCCCACAGACTAACAATCATGTGAGTTGTTTAGAAAAAGGCAACAAAACCATCTAGAAGTCAGTCTGCTTTGAAAGGGTTGGAAAATCCACAATTCCACATGTTGTTGCCCTAGTTACCCTAAGGACCACTATCTACGTACAGAAGTAGCAACCCCTCAGAGTGATCTCCTGCCTCAGGGTGGTCTCTAAAACAATTGTTCTTAATTACTTGTTCTTGCTTTCCAGATTTGTAGGTTCATGGAATGCGGTCCCATTCCCCACTCCAGTTCTATTCTGCCATTGACCCCCAACTTTTCTCTGTCTCAGTATGATGCTCTCAACTCAGATGTGTACAAAGACATTCTCAAATCAACTCCATTCCTTCCTCCAGGGGCTGCTTGCAAGCTCAGCATTAGTGACCAGGAAAGCTGCACCTTCTAATGCTGACTTTCTGCCCATCCTCTCCTGTGGGACCTAGGTGCCTGGACCATGCACCTGCACTTCCTGCACCTTCCTCCTTTCACTATCTGTAACACAGAGCAAAATTGAGTTGACTCTACCAGCCAGCTTTGTTTCTAGCTCATTGTACTCCCAACTGAAGTCCTCTGTCCACACCTCATTCGTCTTCCCCCAAACTCCAACTTTAGGCAAACTTGTTTCTGTAAATATGCCAGTTCTGCACAGTTCATACAAATGAAGTTATATATGATGTAACCTTTGGTGACTGATTTTCCCCTTAGCAGTGTTTTCCTAGTTCATTTTATCTGCAGCATGAATCAGTCCTTCTTTCATTTCTGTAGCTAAATAATACTGTTCTAAGAATGTGCCCAATTTTATGTATTTATTCATCAGTTGAAGGAAAATGAGCGGTTTCACTTTGATTTTACTTTTAATAATGGCGAGGTGAACATTTGCATATGTTTTTCATATTATAAATACCTACACATGCATATGCATATCTAATGGGCATGTTTTCCAGTGTTTCCAAAATGGCTGCACCATTTTACATTTCCCCCAGTAGTGAGGGTTCCAGTGACACTTGTGCTTTTCTCTCTTTTCTTCCCCTTTATTTTTTGTCTTGTCAGGGTGATGTCTGGGGTTCACACTCTTCTTGTGTGGTTGGTGCTCACTCTCTTGGATGCCATATTGATTGGTTTGGGGGGGACTTGGTTGTGGTGCTTGTAAATACTTGATTGTGGTCTGCTGGTTGTTTCACACTATCTGGGGTCCTTTGATCACCATGACCATGTCACAGAGCCTCATGTTCACTGATGAAGGGCAGGGCCAGGGATCGAACATTTAACCTCACACATAGCAGGCAAGCCATGAACCACAACCTCCGCCTTTGTCCTTTTCAAGATTGTCAAGTACCCTGTTGCTAATGAGAAAATTTTGTTCTATTATGGAGAAGGACAATGTTGAAAGGAGAACATGAGCTTAGCAGAGAGCAGGTTCTGAGGTTCTTGGCTTGTAAACTGAGACAAAGCTATCAAGGATGACTTGCTATACCACTTTCGTACTTTCTCACTTAGCGTTGCCGCTGAGAAGCAGGGGTGAGGGAGCCCCTCTAAGCTCCTTGGTGAGTTTCCAGGAGTTTGGGGAGTCTATTTGCATATAGCCATCAGCTATGTTTCCATTGGTTGGCACTCATAGGTGCAAATTCCTTCCTAAGGCAGAACTCCAGATGGACATTTGCCAACCACGTGCAAAGAGCCACAGTGGTTTGGTAAAACATGCTGACAGCTTCTCTGAATTGCCAAAAGTTGCATTCCAGCTTCTTCCCTAGTTTCTAATTCAAACTCAGGGGTGTTCAGTTGTCTTCTCTCCTATAGGTGGAAACTGTTGTTTATTGCTAGGTAACCCTACCCCACATGATAGATCACTTCATATTCTAAAGAGTTTCATAGATTAAATGCAGCCTAACCCTTTCTACATATCCAAGTAAGGGAGAACGTGCTTACATGAGGTACTGAAATGTTCTGTCATTCCATTCCCACGGTTCTAAAAAAGAGTTGTTAATTCATCATGCTTAGCAGTTTCTTTGTCAGTGTCTGCTTGGTATCAAAGAGCTGAAATCTGGAACCAGTCCAGGCAGCCAATCTGTGGCTTTTACCATATGGCAGCAGCTGATCTTCCATATACCTGGTTGACTTTGTGACTATTTGGTCAGAGGGCTCTGGATATGGAGTCATGAAAGCCTCATGCCTTCCCTGGTCCTACCTCATTATTGGCTCTCTAACTGTCCCCTGGGTCAACTCCCACAGCCTGTGGTACTGCATGTTCCTCTTGGGGGTGACAGATGCGCTGCAGCCCCCTGGTCCACAGCCACATTACAGACAGGAAAGTTCCCTGGTGACTGCATTTCAAAGCCAGGATATTTTAATCTCTGGAACATTCACGTCGGACATTTGCAGAATTTACTAAAGGGTGCTTTTCCTTAGGCAGTGGACTTCATGACGTGTATCAGAAATTGTGGGAATAAGTCAGGTCAGAGCGAGATGTCCGAATGCAACCCCTTTCCCTCACTGTCCCTGGAGTTGAACATGTCACTATGGAGAATGGACATTCTCCAGCTAGGACAGAGAAGGAAAGGTGGATGGAGGGTTGTCCCAAAAACCACAGAAACCTGATATTCAGATAAAACTATCACTGTTGGGGTCGGAGCGATAGCATGGAGGTAAGGCATTTGCCTTTCATGCAGAAGGACAGTGGTTCGAATCCTATATGGTCCCCTGTGCCTGCCCGGGGCGATTTTTGAGCATAGAGTCAGGAGTGGCCCCTGAGCGTTGCTGGGTGTGACCTAAAAACCAATATATATATATATATATATATATATATATCATATATATGAGATATATGTATATACATCTCACTGTTATTTAATGTAATCATTTAAAATTTTAATTGCTGAAAAATACTCCCTTTTTTTGTGGAAGGGTCAGTTTGGGATAACTCCTGGAAGGTGCTTAGGAGTCAAAAGTGGTTCTGGAGATTAAATCAGATTGGCCATTTGCAAGGCAAACACCTTAAACCCTGTTCTATCTCTCCAACCCTAAAATGTATCCATGTGTTACAGTTAATACTAAATAATCAGTCACATTAGATCATTGCTGCTGTTGTCCTTGACACTTGCCATCCTAGATCTCTCTCTTTCTCTCTCATACATACATGTATATGTGCACACACTTTATATAACATGCACTTATAATATGGATGTTATAGTAAAATATAACATTATATAATAACTTAAAACGTCATAAAGTTTGTATTATAAACTTACAAAATATACTATTTTATAAAATGAATATATAAACTTTTATAATGTAATTATATTTAACCATTATCAAAATACTTATAATAGGGTAATTAGCAACAAGTTAACTAAATTATGACTACTGATATAGATATAGGTAGTCATGGAAAGCCCTTGAACCAATGGCAAGAAAGGGCTCACAGAATGGGCACTGAGAGAAAATTCTATCAGCCAGATCTTCCAGCCTCTAAAATTGGACTAAGTTGAGCCAAGTGTAAGGAGATGCCTAATTATTTAGGTTTAGATAATAAGTTCCTACTCCAGCAACATTTTTCCTCAGATTTTTTTCTCTGAATTTGACTGCATTAGGCATCACTTCCACTCTCATTCTGCTTGGATTCCCATATCAGTGAGACAAACTGTGTCTTTGAAAATTAGAGCATTGGGCAAAAGTTTATTAATAAAACAATATATTGGCTAAAAGGGAATTTTTTGGCTTTGAGATATAACATCCTAAACACACTATATCTTTTAATTTATGCCTATGAAGGGTAGAAAGGAACTGGTTTAGCCAATAACCAATATTTCTACCTGATTTCTATTGTTCTGCATCACATTCTGAATGCAACAATTGACATTCAGAGTTTCAATTGAAAGAACTGACCAAACTCCAGATCACTTTCTTTTTCTCTAGTTACATACCAGCTCTTGGAGCAGACTCTAGTAACATGGGGTAGAGATCTGAGGATCACAGAACCCTTTCCTGCTGATTATCCAATAAAACAAAATACCTTTTTAAAAATAAAAAAAAATAGGGTTTCTGGAAAAGTAGAAGATTTCAGGCAAATGTCTGACATCCAGCAGACTCCTGTTTAACCAGTACCACATAATCCTTACACCTTACTTTCAATAGAGGGAATCCTCTGCCTTCTCAACCATTGGAGATTCTTTTCTCTCTTCTCAAAGTTTAGCAAATAAAGCATATAAAGATTAGTTTCAAAGAGAATATCTATCAGTAGAGAAGAAAACTGCAGTGTGCGCAGCAACAGGCTATTAATAGACTTTAGGAGAGGTGGTAGTACAGCAAGTTAAGAGTTCAAGTTCTAGGGGCCCGGGAGATAGCATGGAGGTAAGGCGTTTGCCTTTCATGCAAAAGGTCATCGGTTTGAATCCCGGTGCCCCATATGGTCCCCCGTGCCTGCCAGGAGCAATTTCTGAGCATGGAGCCAGGAGTAACTCCTGAGCACCGTCGGGTGTGAACCAAAAAAAAAAAAAAAAAGAGTTCAAGTTCTGGGGTTTTGGCTTTAATTTCTACTTCACTTATTGGCTGTATGATCTTTGACAATTATTCATACGTTTCTCTGGAAGTTTTCCTCTATTTTGACACTATTATGTTTAAATTGTGTTAGTATGACAGTTTATGGCCAATTTGTTTTGTCTTCTGAATGCAGCATACTGAATTAATTAGAATTCATTGTGTACATTGTCAGTAGCCATTCATTGACCAAAAAGAGCCAAAACTTTCTTGGGGGCTGATGTTCAAGGCTTACTCTTGGCTCAGTGTTCAGGTTTTATTCCTGGAGACGCATGAGGGAACCTATGTGGTGACAGGAATCAAATCCAGGTTAGATGCATGCAAGTGTCTTGCCCATAATACTATTTCTTAGGCCCCAAATCTTTTTTTATTGGAAGACAACCCTCTCATTCTCATCTCCAAACATTGAGATCTTTGAATTTTGGAAGAAATTTTATTTTGTTATCTATAATATATTTATAAGATCGTGCATTCTCTGAAATATTATTGAGCTCTCCTTTAAGAAATAATATGTCGAATGTTAGAGCCACTGATGTAAGAATAATATCAGAATAAGGTCAAAACATATGTTATATAATTAACTTGAAATTAACATGACATCTGGCCCTCTGCTGGCATTTATTTCCAGAAGTGACAAAAAGGAAACCTGATTTTATATTTTTTAATAATATTTACATTCTGTAAGGTAAATTTGTCTTAGGCAAATTTTAAGTAGGCACACAATTTATACTTGACTATAATATAAAGTTTGGTTTGGACTTGGATTGGGCTTTATTCAAAACAGAATAATTCTTCTAAAATACTTAACCTGGGTCAGGAATGTGACTCAGGAGTAGAGCATTTGTCTTGCATTTGTCAGGCCGTAGGTTTAATTCCTAATGTCCTGAAAAAAAAAGATAAATAAATGTATTTTACCTCTGTGATACATAACTTTAACATAATTGATAAAAATATTTAATCAACAAAGTAACAAAGATGGAAAGAAAAATATAATAGGGATATAAGTTGTCCTTACCTCCTCAAATAATAACTTCTGTCTGCTTTATTATCTGAAGCGTCAATTTTTGTTAAGTTATAGAGGAAATCTAGCTCAGGTTCAATTTGCTTCTAAGATATAATAGGCACATTGGGACGGGAGAGATAGCATGGAGATATAGGGCATTTGCCTTGCATGCAGAAGGATGGTGGTTCGAATCCTGGCATCCCATACAGTCCCCCGAACCTGCCAGGAGCAATTTCTGAGCATGGAGCCAAGAGTAACCCCTGAGCACTGCCGGGTGTGACCCAAAAACCACACACACACACACACACACACACACACACACACACACACACACACACAAGAATTAATAGGCACACAAAATATATATACTTTTTTTTATTCTATAGATAAGGTTTTTAGCTCTGAAAACTTAGTTTAGAACTTTTAATTCTCCAGAATCTAATTAGATTCTGTTTTACAAATGTGTTATAAATAAACTAAAAACTTTATATTTACCAAAATTTCTGTGAACCCAAATTCATCTGAAGTGCTCTGCTTGTTGGTAAGGGTAGGCAACTACACAAATTTGACACCCATAAATGAAAAAGCAATGATGTTTCTTCTCTCATTTTATACCATTCATACCTTCTGAATCAAGGTACTTGGAATTCTATGTCCTTAAGGAACTGTTTGTTTTTCCAGACCAGTTCATATATCAGGAACTTGGCTTTATGTAATCATCGTTAAACAAATATCCCGACACCTTATGAGAATTATCAGAACTCTGAGGTTAGTTAAAGAATTGGGCATATAATAAAAAGCACCAGTAGGGTTTGTTTATTTTCTCTCTGTTTCAGTTTAGAAAAATGCAGACACTCACATTTTAGTAGAAAATTGATCCTAGTTCAGGCTGCTTTGCTCAGACCTTTGAGACTACTGAAGAGTCGGGATCTAATCTTCAGACCCTGAATGCATTGTCATTCTTCACTGTGAACCTTAGCCAACACTCCCTACATCTAAAGGGGTGCATGTCACTTATAATATGAATTTTATCTCTCCATGAAATAGCTAATTCTCAGTGAGGTCAGAGGTGTGTGAGGTTGAATGTGACATGAGGTTGAAAAGTGCCATGATCATTGTGTACTCTGTGTTTCAGGGTTAGGAAGCAGCATGAAGTAAGATGAACTAAATTTTTCTAGTGGATCCTGCTTAAGCACAGGATTGATGATTTTGGTTAAAGCAAAAAATGAAATATTCATCTATTACCTCAAGAGATTTCTGTATATGATGTGACCCTGACCCAGAATTTAAATGGGTGGACATAACTAAAAAATTTAATATGTGCAAATTAGGAACAGAACAGACAAGCTAGTAGAAAAATGCACAAAGGATTTGCATAGGCAATCTCAGAAGAGGAAACCCAGATAAATAAATAGAAGTTTACCCTCAATAAAATAGATATATGAGTTACCACCTCATCCACATTGGATTAAAATGCTTGAAAAGTCATGTCCTGGGGGCCGGGCGGTGGCGCTGGAGGTAAGGTGCCTGCCTTGCCTGCGCTAGCCTAGGACAGACCGAGGTTCGATCCCCCGGTTCCCCATATGGTCCCCCATGCCAGGAGCGACTTCTGAGCACATAACCCCTGAGTGCCACTGGGTGTGGCCCAAAAAAACAAAAAAACAAAAAAAAAGAAAAGTCATGTTAGGATTTTTTTTTTTTTTTTTTTTTTTTTTTTTGGTTTTTGGGTCACACCTGGCAGCGCTCAGGGGTTACTCTAGCTCTATGCTCAGAAATTGCTCCTGGCAGGCTCCGGAGACCATATGGAATGCCAAGATTTGAACTTCCATCCTTCTGCAAGCAAGGCAAACGCCTTACCTCCATGTTATCTGACAATTGTTTTATAACAGTAAATATTGTTTTACCCGAAGCTAAAGATTTGGGTAAATCTTCAGTTTTGGGTAAAGGTTTATCAGTGGAGGATAAAGGGATATTTATTTTAATATTCTCTATATATTTTAAACATTAAAAATTTTAAGGTAATATATTAATTTCCCACCCCCATTTTAATTGAGGCATCATGATTTGCAATATTGTTAATGGTAGAGTTTCATGCATATAATGACAAAACACCACACACAGTAGAGTGTACTTTTCCTTCCACAGGAATCCCAAAGACACTCTTCCCATCCACTCCCATTCAGGTAAACCCCATTCTGGCCAGTAAATTTGCATTACTCCAGCTCCTGCCACTAAATTGTGTCTCTTTGGACTAAACACTTGCCCTCTCTTGTGCCTCCGTTTTGTTTTTTGTAAGATGGATAATCGTAGAATTTCATATCTAGGAAAGAAGAAGAATAACTGTCACCTGGGAATTATTGTATCAGCTTGACTACTGTAGACACTATTACATAATTCACACCTGTATTCCCTGATGCCAAAAAAGGCAGTTACAGAGAAATAATAATCTTTTCTGTTTGTTTTTCTGCAGCAAAAAGTATATTATTCCTTTGCAGTGCACCTGCCCTGTAGATTTTGAGTTTCAGATTACTTTAATAAAAACTCATCAAGCCTTTACTGTTGAGCCCATATCAGGTAAGCCAAGTCAGTATTTCCCATTTCCTATGTCCTTAGAGTTCTTAGTTCATAAAATGTTAAAGAATATATATCAAGCAGTATAAGACAATAAACCACATTTGAATATGTCACTTTCAAATGTGTAGCTGTAATGCCTTGTACATAACAGAAGTGATATAAATTAAAAATAAATACCTGGAAATAAGGACATTTTGGGGAAAATTTGCATTACACAGAATTTTTATAATAGTGTCTAGGTATATTTATTGAATAGTGACCACTTAAATCAGAAATTGATCTGATATCATTTTAAATTTGGCTCTTATTCACGCTTGGTTTTATTTTCATGTTTTTAGTTCAATTTTATATAAGATGATGTGGACAGTCTATCTTTGCTTCCCCCAAAGGGGGGGTCCTAGTGCCACTGAATTGAAAGTAAAATCTCCCTCTAACGTGATTTCTGCTTCCCAGAGTCTTTTTCTTGATATTTAGTTTGGGTATTTAAATATCTATTCATGATGGTCTGCTTTGAATGCTAAAATAGTTTTGCTTTGTCTGCTCTATTGAGATGTACTTAACAAATAAAACTCCTAAAACTGAGTTTGAGTTTTATCAAACTTTTTTTGTCCTTGTGGACACTAACACTAATCCATGAACCATCAGACTAAGACATATTTGTCTGTTTATTTTTGAAACTGTTAAATTGAGTAATGACTTTTAGTCACCTGCAAGAAAAACCTTGGCTGTTTAAACCATGGGTAGCACAAGATAGCTTGGTTCATGGGTTTCCCTGACTTATAAGGTGTTTAGACTGACTCGATCTTATAGTTAGACAGTTGGGTATAATTTGGGGGGGGGGGCAGTAGCCATAATTACCTTCATTTTCTAATTTGGGTCCAGGATGGCTAATATTACAGGGCTAATTTTATGTTCTTAGCTTATATGTTTGTTGATCTTGTTTTGGGCACATCTCTGGTAACTATCTAAAGTCTGAAATAATATAAAACAACCTCTTTAAGAGGTAGAGCATCATCATTATTTATCCATGCCCTCTGGGCATTTGTGTGCAGACTTGCCGAATGAAAAAAATATAAGTGAGTAGATCCATGGATAAACTATGAATCTGACATGGTCTCCTCAATGTTCACTCACCTGCCATTTACCCACGGGATATGTTTGAGATACATGTGGAAATGCACAGGAGCTGTCAGGTATGGAGTGTAAGGATGGTGGCCAGAGTTTTCTAAGATTGAAGAAAGGGTGTAAAGCAGGGATCTCAAACTCGCGGTCCACAACATTTTGTGGCCCACAGCCAGCCTTCAAATATCGCACTTTTCGCGGTTATTTGCTTACCGAATAATCGCAGTAAAAATCGCATTAGTAAGAAAAAAAATCGCATTAAGCATCCGCATACCCCGAGCAGTTCTGGGTATGCAAATGTTTAATGCGATTTTTTGCGATTTTTTTCTTACTAATGCAATTTTTTATTGCGAATATTCGGTAAGCGAAATCCCTTATGTGACCCTGCCTCACCCCAACTTTGCCTCCTGCAGCCCCCAGGTAAATTGAGTTTGAGACCCCTGGTGTAAAGGATTCTGTGACCTTCCTTACACAACTGGCAGGAAACCATTAACAATTAAAACATCAAGGACACTCAATAATTTTGGGAGGCCAGCAAAATGCAACTTCAGATAAAATCTTATCAGTCAAATGTCACCCCAAAATACTTAAATTTATTGACTTTGAGCACTTGGCAACCCTGAACTTTGGCATGGTGTCTCACACACAGGAAGAAAGCATCTACTTATATAACGAACGGGAGCTGAAAATGGCTAAATATGCGTTGTTCCTAGGGACTGTTGCCTAGAGTCTAAGGTTTTAATAATCTTTTATTTTAATTATAAGGTATGTATCAGCCATTTACCAAAAAAATTTTTTGGGGGGGCCCTACCCGATGACACTCAGGGGTTACTCCTGGCTATATGCTCAGAAATTGCTCCTGGCTTGGGGGACCATATGGGACACCAGGAAATGGAACAGGGATGGAACATCTTAGGCTAACTCTGGTAAAGCAGATGACTTACCACTTGCACCACTGCTCTGGCCCCCATGTACAAAAATTTTATATTTTATATTTTCCTCCAAAAACTTCTTGCCTCTTGTATTGATTTTGATATCTGCCCAATCAAACCACCTTTTGGTTGTATCATTAACCCATAACGCAGGGCCACTCACATAGCAGGCAACACATCCTGGCAGGTAGGAACCCCTTTCCCTAGTTGAGCATTGGAACCCACAAAACATTCTACTTGGCCCTTGAATCTCAAGAGCATTTGCTCAATGGTTCATCTGGCCTAACCCTGCATCCTAATGTGTTGTCTCCATTGGATTCTTCAATCCTGCTGTACCTGTGCTGGTGCTATCTCTTTTCTAGCATCTTCCCATTCAGATGTGAATGAGGTGAGTGTTTCAAATGTCTGACTGGTACCTGATTGCCAAAAGGAGTGTTATTGAGGGGACAATCATGGCCCACAGATTATAAAGTGGTATTTTCTCCAGATGTATTCTTTACCCTTTCTGTCTCATTTTTTCCCTTCCAATGCTCCTGGCTGGGGTAATTTATCCTGTAGTAAGCCTCACCTGGGGTGGGGGTGGCTCTAGAAGCCCTAGAAGCCTTTATTATCCACAGACAAAGCTATTCCTTCCAGGGCTGCGGGTTACACAGTTGTTAAGGCACTTGTCCTGCATACTGACAAGTCCAGTTCATCCCAGTCACTGCATATGATCTCCTGATACTGACCAAGAATAATCCTTGTATACCCTTGGGTATGGCCAAAACACTAGAAACCAGACAAAACTATTTCTTGCAGACAGGAACAAGAATAAATCAGTGTATCCCAGTGCTCCTCAGCACTTCAACATATACCTGCAGACAGATGAGGCAGAAGACCCCCAACCCAAACCCAGCCTGAGATCAAAGATGGTATCAAGTCTTATATGACATTATAATATTACATTTTTTGTTTGTACATACCTATGATAAAGTATAATTTATAAAATAGCCACATTAGTAGGCAATACAGCTACAACTAATAATAAAATAGAATGATCACACAATAAACTATAATAAAATACGTAAATGGCTCCCTCTGTTGAAAAATCAAGTCAACATATGGAGTATTTGAGGACCCTAGATGTCTGCAGATTACTGAAGCTTAGGAAGTCAAACTACAAAGAAGGAAGATCTATTGTATGCAGTATGCATCAACACATTGAAGAAATTAGGAAGAGTGAGGCAGCAGGTTAGCAAAGCTTTATGCACAAACCCTGCAGACCTCTGTCATGGGGAAACAATGGTTTGTTTTCCTTGGCACTCAGTATATCCTCACTGAGACAGTGGCTGTATACAGTGTGGCAACAGAATGTTCAACAGAAGTCACTCCCACTTAAGGATACCCACAGAACAGACCCTGTGCTAAGTACGCACATGCGTACTCTCACTCCATCCCACAACTCTCAGAGGGACTGTGTTCAGTCATCACCTTTTCATGGCTAAGGACAGGCTTAGTCTATTTGCACCTTTTGTTTGCACAAAATCCCCAGGCTTCTCTGATTTGACACTGTGTCTATCCTCAGCTTTCTTTCTTTCTTTCTTT
>PVKC010014417.1:0-22155 GCA_004027635.1 Crocidura indochinensis | reverse complement strand
AGCTTCTCAGCTTAATATATTCCCATCTGTTAATCTCTGCTTTCACCTGCTTGGAGAGTGCATTTTCCTCCTTGAATATGCTTGTAGTCTCAATGTCCTGGAGTGTTTTGCCTACGTGTTGTTCTATGTATTTTATGGTTTCAGGTCTGATATCAAGGTCTTTCATCCATTTGGATTTCATCTTCGTACATGATGTTAGCTAGGGGACTAAGTTCAATTTTTTGCACGAGGCTAGCCAGTTGTGCCAACACCACTTGTTGAAGAGGCTTTCTTTGCTCCATTTACGATTTCTTGCTCCTTTATCGAAAATTAGGTGACTGTATGTCTGGGGAACACTTTCTGAGTATTCAATCCTATTCCACTGATCTGAGGGCTTGTCCTTATTCCAATACCATACTGTTTATATAACTATTGCTTTGTAGTAAAGTTTGAAATTGGGGAAAGTAATTCCTCCCATGTTCTTTTTCCCAATGAATGCTTAGCTATACTAGGGTGTCTATTGTTCCAAATGAATTTCAAAACTGCCTGATCCAATTCTTTGAAGAATGTCGTGGGGATCTTTAGAGGGATTGCATTAAATCTGTATAATGCCTTGGGTAGTATTGCCATTTTGATGATGTTAATCCTGCCAATCCATGAGCAGGGTATGTGTTTCCATTTCCGCATATCCTCTCTTATTTCCTGGAGCAGAGTTTTATAGCTTTCTTTGTATTGGACCTTCACATTTTTAGTCAAGTTGATTCCAAGATATTTGAGTTTGTGTGGCATTATTGTGAATGGGGTTGTTTTCTTAATTTCCATTTCTTCCTTATTACTATTGGTGTATAGAAAGGCCATTGATTTTTGTGTGTTACTTTTGTAACCTGCCACCTTGCTATATGAGTCTATTGTTTCTAGGAGCTTTTTGGTAGAGTCTTTAGGGTTTTCTAAGTATTGTATCATGTCATCTGCAAAAAGTGAGAGCTTGACTTCTTCCTTTCCTATCTGGATTCCCTTGATATCTTTTTCTTGCCTAATCGCTATGGCGAGTACTTCCAGTGCTATGTTGAATAGGAGTGGTGAGAGAGGACAGCCTTGTCTTGTGCCAGAATTTAGAGGGAAGGCTTTTAGTTTTTCTCCATTGAGGATAATATTTGTCACTGGCTTGTGGTAGATGGCCTTAACTATATTGAGAAAGGTTCCTTCCATTCCCATCTTGCTGACAGTTTTGATCAAGAATGGGTGTTGAACCTTATCAAATGCTTTCTCTGCATCTATTGATATGATCATGTGATTTTTATTTTTCTTGTTGTTGATGTTGTGTATTATGTTGATAGATTTACGGATGTTAAACCAGCCTTGCATTCCTGGGATGAAAGCTACTTGATCATAGTGAATGATCTTCTTAATGAGGCATTGTATTCTATTTGCCAGAATTTTGTTGAGGATCTTTGCATCTACATTCATCAGCGATATTGGTCTGTAACTTTCTTTTTTCGTTGAATCTCTGTCTGGTTTGGGTATCAAGGTGATGTTGGCTTCATAAAAGGTATTTGCAAGTGTTTCCGTTTTTTCAATTTCATGAAAGAGTCTTGCCAGGATTGGAAGTAGTTCCTCCTGGAAAGTTTGAAAGAATTCGTTAGTAAATCCATCTGGGCCTGGGCTTTTGTTTTGGGGCAGACATTTGATTACCGTTTTAATTTCATCAATAGTGATGGGGGTGTTTAGATATGCTACATCCTCTTCCTTCAACCGTGGAAGATTGTAAGAGTCCAAGAATTTATCCATTTCTTCCAGGTTCTCATTTTTAGTGGCGTAGAGCTTCTCAAAGTAGTTTCTGATTACTCTTTGAATCTCTGCCATATCATTAGTGATCTCTCCTTTTTCATTCCTAATACGAATTATCAAGTTTCTCTCTCTCTCTTTCTTTGTTAGTTTTGCCAGTAGTCTATCAATCTTGTTTATTTTTTCAAAGAACCAACTTCTGCTTTCCTTGATCTTTCGGATTGTCTTTTGGGTTTCCACTTCATTGGTTTCTGCTCTCAGCTTTGTTATTTCCTTCTGCCTCCCTATTTTTGAGTCCTTTTGTTGAGCACTTTCTAATTCTATAAGCTGCATCATTAAGCTACTCAGGTAAGCCCCTTCTTCCTTCCTGATGTGTGCATGCAAAGCTATAAATTTTCCTCTCAGTACTGCTTTTGCTGTGTCCCATAAGTTCTGATAGTTTGTGTCTTCATTATCATTTGTTTCCAGGAATCTTTTGATTTCCTTTTTGATTTCATCTCGGACACACTGGTTATTCATTATGAGGCTTATTAGCTTCCTGGTGTTAGAGTTTTTCTTCTTTGTTCTTTTGGAATTCACAAATAATTTCAGAGCCTTGTGGTCAGCAAAGGTAGTCTGAAAAATTTGTATCCTCTTGATATTATGGAGATATGTGTTATGTGCCAGCATGTAGTCTATCCTGGAGAATGTACCATGTACATTGGAGAGGAATGTGTATCCGGGTTTCTGGGGATGGAGTGTCCTATATATATCTACTAGGTCTCTTTCTTCCATTTCTCTCCTTAGGTCCAGTATATTCTTGTTGGGTTTCAGTCTGGTTGACCTATCCATTGTTGACAAAGCTGTGTTGAGATCCCCCACAATTATTGTGTTGTTGTTGATGTTATTTTTCAGCTTTGTCAATAATTGTATTAAATATTTTGCTGGACCCTCATTCGGTGCATATATGTTTAGAAGCGTGGTTTCTTCCTGCTCTACATACTCCTTGATTAATATATAATGTCCATCTTTGTCCCTTACAACCTTCCTGAGTATAAAGTTTGCATTATCTGGTATTAGTATGGCCACTCCAGCTTTTTTATGGGTGTTGTTTGCTTGGATAATTTTCCTCCAGCCTTTTATTTTGAGTCTATGTTTGTTCTGACTATTCAGGTGCATTTCTTGTAGACAGCAAAAGTTGGATTGAGTTTTTTGATCCATTTAGCCACTCTGTGTCTCTTAACTGGTGCATTTAGTCCATTGACATTGAGAGAAAGAATTGTCCTGGGATTTGATGCCATCTTTATTTCGAAATTTGGTGTGTCTTTTGGTTGGTCTTGTCTTAAATTAGGTCTTTCAGTTTTTTCTATTAAGGGTGGGTTTGAGTCTGTAAAGTTTCTGAGCTGTTTTTTGTCTGTGAAATCATGTATTCTTCCGTCAAACCAGAAAGTGAGTTTTGCTGGGTACAGTATTCTAGGTGAAGCATTCATTTCATTCAGTCTTGTCACAATATCCCACCACTGCTTTCTGGCCTTGAGTGTTTCAGGTGACAGATCTGCTGTAAATCTCAAGGATGCTCCCTTGAATTTAATTTTCTTTTTTGATCTTGCTGTTTGCAGAATTATGTATCTATCTGTGGGATTCGTCATTGTGACTAGGATGTGTCTTGGGGTATTTTTTCTGGGGTTTCTTTTGGTTGGTACTCTTCGGACATGCAAGATTTGATCACATATATTCTTTAGTTCTGGAAGTTTCTCTTTAATGATGTTCTTGACTGTTGATTCTTCCTGAAAATTTTCTTCCTGTGTCTCTGGGACTCCAATGATTCTTAAGCTATTTCTGTTGATCTTATCATAGACTTCTATTTTCATCTTTTCCCATTCTTTGACTATTTTTTCCATTGTCTATTCGTTTGTTTTAAGTTTTTTTTCCAATCTCTCCTGCTGTATGGAGTTGTTATTTATCTCATCTTCCACAGCACCAATTCTATTCTCAGCTTCTTCTACCCTGGTGTTGAGATCATTCATTTTACCATTCAATTCATTTACTGAGTTTTTCAGGTCTGTTAGTTGACATGTTATTTCAGTTTGGAGTTTTGTGATTTCTGTCATCATATTTTCTTGGTTCTTATTAGTGTTCTGTTCAACTCTGTCCATGGTTTCTTTGAGTTCTTTCAGCATCTTCCATATTGCTTTTCTAAAGTCCTTATCTGAGAGATTGATTAGTTCGTTGGTCATTATCTGGCCATCAGAATTGTCATCTTCGTTTTCTATGTCTGACGCTGGCCTACGTTGTTTCCCCATTGTCACACTAGTATTGTGTGTTTTTCTACGTGTTGTGGTGGTATTCATTGGGTAGCCACAGTCCTCTGGTCCGTCCTTTCCGTCCTTTGCCTACAAGGGAGTGGAGTCCTCCATGGATGAGGCATCTCAAAGGATCAAATCTTGGGCCTAGACACACAGCAGAGAAGACTGTCCAGAGAGAAATGCTGGGCTTCAGTGATCCAGCACAGTCCTTAGTGTGATTTTTTTCTTTTCTTGTTGCGATGATGTTCTTTCGTGGTCATGCTCTTCTGCAGCCTCTTTTCAGCCCACTCCCACGAGGTCCAGACGACAGGAGAGGACAAATAAACACAAAGAAAATACAGGACTCACAGTTCTTCGCAGTCAGCCCCACTAGGCAGCTGTGGATTCGCAGAAATTCCCAGCCTGACATCACAAACAGGGAACCTTGCTTTTGCAAAGTACTCACTTCTTGCCGGTTTCTCTTTGATGAGGTGTTCCTGGGTGATCCCGCCCTATAATGGACCTCTGGGAGAGTGAGGTTTTTTTGGAGCCGATTTGGCCCACTCCCACGAGGTCCAGACGACAGGAGAACAAATAAACACAAAGAAAAGACAGGACTCACAGTTCTTTGCAGTCAGCCCCACTAGGCAGGTGTGGATTCGCAGAAATTCCCAATCACAATTATTTTAAATGTTTGACCTGATGAGTCTAAGATCACAACAATGTTGGGTTTCTGATGTTTACTCTGTCTCTTCAAATTGTGGGTTAAATGTATCACAGGCGGAGAGAAGGTCTCTCTCTCCAGTTCAAAGGTGCCTAATAAGTTGAAATTATCTTAAACAATGGAAGTACTGACCAAGACAATAAAATATTAGAGAGAGGGGTGTGAAGAGAGACTCTGGATTGGAGAGAAATTGAACAAAAGGAGCCCTGTATTTCATGTCTGCCAGTTTTAATTTATTTTATTTTATTTGTTTTTGTTTTGGGGCCACACCTGGCGGTGCTCAGGGGTTACTCCTGGCTATCTGCTCAGAAATAGCTCCTGGCAGGCACAAGGGGACCATATGGGATGCCGGGATTCAAACCAATCACCTTAGGTCCTGGATCAGCTTTTTGCAAGGCAAACACCACTGTGCTATCTTTCCAGCCCCAATCTAACAGTTTTAAGTAAGCATGTTGACTGCAAAATCAACTCTGCTCCAATAAGAATGAAAGCACCCATTTGAACTCTTTCCTAGTTGGTCATGCCTCTCTCTGACAGACTGACAGGGTGTTAATGCTTCCTCCTCTGAACCCTTCTGCTTCCCACCTGTGGTTCCTGTGGTTTGAGCAGCAGAATATTTTTGGAAGACTCACTAGAGAGTCATCAGGTCTTTCCTGAAAAACCCTGGCAAGTGTTTCATTTCTTGGCTGGCCTATTAGGCTTAGCTGGCGCAGCAGCTACAGTAGCCAGTAGCACCCAGTAGCACCCAGTGCAGCCACAGTGAAAGCCAAGACAGATGAACCTCTTTTTGCCAACCTCATCTAAGAAGAAGTAGGAGGAAAAAGAAGAGGAAGGAGGAGGAGGAAGAGAAGAAAGAAGAAGAAGAAGAAGAAGAAGAAGAAGAAGAAGAAGAAGAAGAAGAAGAAGAAGAAGAAGAAGAAGAAGAAGAAGAAGAAGAAGAAAAGAAGAGGAGGAGAAAGAAAAGACAAGAAGATGAAGAAGACAAGAAGTAAAGAAGGAGAAGAAGAAGAAGAAGAAGAAGAAGAAGAGGAGGAGAAGGGGAGAAAGAGAAGAAGACAAGAAGAAGAAGAAGACGAAGAAGTAAAGAAGAAGAAGGAGGAGAAGAGAAGAAGAAGAAGAAGAAGAAGAAGAAGAAGAAGAAGAAGAAGAAGAAGAAGAAGAAGAAGAAGAAGAAGAAAAAGAAAAGAAGAAGAAGAAAAGAAGAGGAGGAGGAGGAAGAGGAGGAGGAGGAGGAGAAGGAGAAGCAAAAGAAAAGAATCTCATTTGCAGAAATCTCATTTGCAGACACATGGATGTGTCCTCCAGAGTGAATGTAACCATTACTCTGAGGCTGTAACCCACTTCCATCAAATTGTGCTTTCCTATTGTTTTTTTTGTTTGTTTGTTTTTGAGCCATTGGGCCACACCCCGTGACGCTCAGGGGTTACTCCTGGCTATGCGCTCAGAAGTCGCTCCTGGCTTGGGGGATCATATGGGAAACTGGGGGATCGAACCGCGATCTGTCCTAGGCTAGCGCAGTCAAGGCAGACACCTTACCTCCAGTGCCACCGCCCAGCCCCTCCTGTTTTCTTATTAAAATCTCTTCTTGGGGGTCCGGAGAGATAGCATGGAGGTAAGGCGTTTGTGTCCAGAAGGACGGTGGTTCAAATCCCGGCATCCCATATGGTCCCCCAAGCCTGTCAGGGGCGATTCCTGAGCGTAGAGCCAGGAGTAACCCCTGAGCTCTACTGGGTGTGACCCAAAAACCAAACACCAAAAAAAAAAAAAAATCTCTTCTTGGGGTTAGATAGTCCAGAGGTTAAGGCACTTACTTTGCAAGTTTTGATCCAGGTTTGATCCCTAGCACCACATACAAGTCCCCCGAGAAATTCTATGAATGATCCTTGAGCACATAGCTAGGAATAAGCCCATAGCACTTGCTAGGCATGGACCCCCCCCCACCAAAATCCCTTCTTATGATCATGTAGACAAGATGGTCTACATGAGCTTTGAAGACATGAGTTTGCCATCTTCCAACCTACTCGATGGTTTCTAATAAAACTCTCTATCTCTGCCAGTCACCATGTCTCTCATTTGAAGGGAATTCAAGCAGTAAAAGAATCAAACCTTCACTGTTACAATAGGGCCCAACAATGCATCCAGGATTACCCTCTTCCTGCTGATACCCCATTTAGTCCCTGCTAGGGCTATCCCAGGAATGTAGTTTCAACCATGAGATAAAAGTCTGATGCGGCAATGGCAGGGGCCTAAGGAGTTATTCCTCACAAAGGGCTGTTATTTAAGATCGTAATTTTTCTTAGAAGCAGCCTAGATGGGGCTGGGTGGTGGCGCTGGAAGTAAGGTGCCTGCCTTGCCTGCGCTTGCCTAGGACGGATGGCGGTTTGACCCCCCGGTTCCCATATGGTCCCCTAAGCCAGGAGCAACTTCTGAGTGCATAGCCAGGAGTAACCCCTGAGTGTCACTGGGTGTGGCCCAAAAACAAACAACAAAACAAAACAAAACAAAACAAACAAACAAACAAAGAAGCAGCCTAGACAGGCTAAGTGAAGGTTCTGTGCAAACAGACTTTTTCTTGAATTTAAAATTTTAGAATAGAATATAGAATTTTAGAAATTTAGATATTGTTTTGGGGTCACACGGGCAGCGTTCAGGAGTTATGCCTGGCTCTACACTCAGAAATCACTCCTGGCAGGCTCGGGGGACCATATGGGATGCTGGGATTCGAACCACCATCCTTCTGCATGAGAGGCAAAGGCCCTACCTCCATGCTATTTCTCCGACCTTAGAACTTAGAATTTTAGAATAGAATTTTAGATATTTAGAATTTTAGAATTTAGAATTTTAGAATGGATTTAGAATTTTAGAAATTTAGAATTTTAGAATTTAAAATTTTAGAATTTAGAATTTTAGAATTTTGGAATAGAATTTAGAATCTTAGAATTTTAGAATTTAGAATTTGGAATTTAGAATTTTAGAAATTTAGAATTTGGGGGCCGGCGGTGGCGCTGGAGGTAAGGTGCCTGCCTTGCCTACGCTAACCTAGGACGGACTGTGGTTCGATCCCCTGGTTCCCCATATGGTCCCCCGTGCCTGCCAGGAGCGACTTCTGAGCGAATAGCCAGGAGTAACCCCTGAGCATCACCGGGTGTGGCCCAAAAACCAAAAAAAAAAAAAAAAAAAAAAAAGAAATTTAGAATTTTAGAAATTTAGAATTTAGAATTTTAGAATGGGATTTAGAATTTTAGAAACTTAGACCTTCAGAATTTCAAATTTATAATTTTGGAATAGAATTTAGAATCTTAGAATTTTGAATTTAGAATTTTAAGTGGAATTTAGAATTTTAGAAACTTAAAATTTAAGAATTTAGTGTTTTAGAATAGAATTTGGATATTTGGAATTTAGAACTTTTGATTTTAGAATTTTTGAATACAATTTAGAGTTTGGAATTTAGAATTCTATAATTTTAAATGAAATTTAGAATTTTAGAAATTTAGTATAGAATTTTGAATTTTAGAAATTTAGAATTTTAGACTAGAATTTAGAATTAGAATTTAGATTTTTTGAATATAATTTAGAATTGTAAAAATTTAGAATCTTAGAATTTTTTTTTTTTTTTTTTTTTTTTTGGTTTTTGGGTCACACCCGGCAGCGCTCAGGGGTTACTCCTGGCTCCATGCTCAGAAATTGCTCCTGGCAGGCACGGGGGACCATATGGGGCACCGGGATTCGAACCGATGACCTTTTGCATGAAAGGCAAACACCTTACCTCCATGCTATCTTCCGGGCCCCGAATCTTAGAATTTTTGAATTTAGAATTTTTAGAATAGAATTTAGAATTTTAGAAATTTAGAATTTCAGAATTGGGGCCGGCGAGATAGCATTGAGATTCCTTGCATGCAGAAGGACAGTGGTTCAAATCCAGGCACCCTGACAACTTAGTAACAGCAACAACTTGCTTTCAAGGCACGGCTCCCTGCATAGCCACCTAATGGTGAGATGAAACCAGAGATGCTCTTACTTCTACATAGGATCTCTACAAAAACCAGAATCTCTAATTACAGAAACCAAATCACAACAGCCATGTAAAATGTGAAGAATTGTGAAGAACTTTTATTGGGACCACAGAGAAAGACTTTGGAGTTAGACAGCTGTAGCATGCCTAGAGCCTAGAGTAGGTCTTATAACAGGATGTTTCATGGTTAAGGTCTCCCTGTTTTGTTTTTTGTTTTTGTTGTTGCTGTGTCACAGGGGTGTGCTCAGGGTTTACTCCTAGCTCTGAGCTCAGGCAGGCTTGGGGGACCATATGGGATGCCAGGATTCGAACAACCATTCCTCCTGATCGACTGCTTTCAAGGCAACTACTCCACTGCTGTGCTCTCTCTCTGGGTCTCCCTGTTTTTAGGCAAAAGGTTTTTCCTTTCTATTTCCCCCATATTTTCTTGTGCCTATGCAAACAAACAAAAAATCTTGCCACACACATACCTTTTTTAATTGGATTTTTTAAACCTCTTATCTTTTAAATTGGGACTCCCGCCTTTTTCATAAAACTTGGGACACAGATTATTTTACCACATCTTACTACATTTTTCTATAAAACTAAAAAGAAAAGATCAAAGTAAGGTTGGGGGCTAGGGTTCAAGTAGTCTCGGATTCATTGGCAGGGAAATAAATAAGGACAGAACTAAATATCCAAGCCAATGTCAGCAATAATAGAATCAAGTGACCTAAACTTTAACAATCTAAACTTAAAGGAGACTGTTATACTGGCAGGTCAGGGGGCAAAGGATGGTGGTATAGGATGCACTCTGGAGTCATTGGTGGAGGGGAGTTGAAACTGGTGGTGGGAAGGACCCTGATTCATTGTATATCTCAAATTCAACTATGCAGGATTCTGTTGATCACAATTGTTTTCATAAAATAAAAATAAATATAAATTAAATAAAGTGATTGACTATTGTCCATACCAGGTAGGTAGCTTGGGGCAGTGTTAATGGAAATAGACTTAAAGAAACCTAGCATTAGTCTTACACCATGGGGTCCTTGGGGCCCGGAGAGATAGTACAGCGGCGTTTGCCTTGCAAGCAACCGATCCATGACCAAAGGTGGTTGGTTCGAATCCCGGTATCCCATATGGTCCCCCGTGCCTGCCAGGAGCTATTTCTGAGCAGACAGTCAGGAGTATCCCCTGAGCACTCCTGGGTGTGGCCCAAAAACAAAACAACAACACCATGGGGTCCTTACAAAATATCGTCGCTCCTTGTTCAGAACCTAAGAGAAGCCTGACATGTGACCTTTACAAAATGGTGTCTCTCCTTGTTCAGAACTCAGGATACAAATCAGAGTCTTAGCAGCTGCAGCCACATTTTAAGTGTTTGTACTCCAATTCCTAACTTTCTTTGCTATTAAAAACTCAGGAAATAACTCACATTTTGTGCAATTTGGAGCCCAGGGTTTAATAGCTGGCATTGGCCCCTGAGCATTACTGCTGGTGACTCTGGAACACTGAGCTAGGAATCATCCCTGCTCACCTTCAGATGTGATGACAAAAGTAAACAAAAGAACCCTGTCTGGTCGAGCAATAGGAATGTCCCAGGTCCTGGGTTTGGGCCTTGGTACTTCATAACCATCTGGCAGCACCAGCAACAGAGGGTAGCCCCAGTGGGAGTGACTCAAAAAAAAAAAAAAAAAAAAAACCACTAAACACAAAATAGCTAGAGAGGTGTGGGGGATGGTGGTGGTGCCTAAGGAGTTCCCCAGACCCACAGTCTGAGACTTTAGATAAAGCTTAGTTAGAGCCCAGCCTCCCTTTATCTGGTGCTTAACACCTTAAAAGGAAGAAGCCCAACTAATCTTGAGCAATTTATCTCAAAAGAATGTGAGGGGCAGGATTAATACTGGAGAAGGAGAGGATGAGGAGACTGACAGGAGAATCTTACCAAGTCAGTATGTGCCCAGATAATCCCTAGAACAGACCTCCAAGAGGTCTTACCCTTCACTTCAATTCTAAAAGTCACACCTGGGTAAACATGCTAATGAAACATGCCACCCATGGACAGGTCTGAGACCTCCCTAACCAGGTAGTGAAGCTGTGTACCTTCACCTGCACTGACAGGTTTGGGTGATTGGAGCAGAAGGATTCTACCAGTTGCTGGGCTTAAATGTAAGACCCCAGGACTGAAGCAATAGTACAGCAGGTAGAGGGAGTTTGCCTTGCCTTTGACTGGCCTAGGTTTGACCCTTTAGAATCCCCTGAGCACTGCCATGAGTAATTCCTGTGTTCAAAGCCAGGAATAAGCCCTGAACACCACTGACTGTGGCCCCAAAACAAAAACAAACAAAAAAGGCAAGACCCCCTGCAAGATCCAGGGCAATAGTTTCTTTCCTGCTTGTCACCCATTCTGCTAGAGTACAGAGGATAAAGTAGCCAAAACTCACTACATTTAATACCTAATTTTATTTATTAATTT
The DNA here is from genome assembly GCA_004027635.1 of Crocidura indochinensis. Taxonomy (NCBI): domain Eukaryota; kingdom Metazoa; phylum Chordata; class Mammalia; order Eulipotyphla; family Soricidae; genus Crocidura; species Crocidura indochinensis. The sequence continues at coordinate 10,936 of PVKC010014417.1, read as the reverse complement.
TTTGATGTGACAATGGTTTAAAATGCTGCACATTGTATGTTCAAAGTTCTTCAAACGTATTTCTATGTCACATTCCCCACTATAGGCCACACCTACCACCACAACCTGATCTGCTAAATTTAATTCTGCTTTCTGGATCCAAGACTTGTCTTTCAGTCATTCTTTTTTCCCCCTCACTTTCTTTTGATCAGAGTGCTAATACAGCAGGTAAGACACTTGTATATATATATATATATATGGTCAACCCAGATTCGATCCCTAGCACCGCATATGTTCCCCTGAGTACCACCAGTTATGGCTCCAAAACATAAACAATTCACTCAATTTTATCATACCACATGAGATTAGATAATATCTCTCTTTTTTAATAATAACTTTATTTAAATGCCATGGTTACAAATGTTTGTAGTTGGTTTAAGTCATAAAATATACACCCCCCCCCCATGGGGCCCAAGAGATAGCATGGAGGTAAGGCGTTTGCCCTTCATGCAAAAGGTCATCGGTTCGAATCCCGGTGCCCCATACGGTCCCCCGTGCCTGCCAAGAGCAATTTCTGAGCATGGAGCCAGGAGTAACCCCTGAGCACTGCCGGGTGTGACCCCAAAAAAACAAAACAAACAAAAAAAACAAAACAAAAAAAATATACACCCCCCTTCACAAGTACAACTTTCCTGCCACCAATGTCCCCCATTTCCCTCATTCCCCACCCCTTACTTGCCTTCTCTCTCTCTCTCTCTCTCTCTCTCTCTCTCTCTCTCTTTCTTTCTCTCTCTCTCACACACACACACACATCCTCAAAAATGGCTCAATGGCAAAAAAGTGTTATCACTCCTGCCCCAGGTAATACAGTGGGTAAGGTGTTTGCCTTGCATATGGCAGACCTAGGTTCTTTCTCCAGCATCACATATGGTCCCCCAAAGCTGCCAGGAGTAATTTCTAAGCATTGCGCCAGGAGTAATACCTAAGTGTCACTAGGTGTGGTCTAAAAATGAATTAAAAAAAGCACCTATCTTACAAGCATGAGGTCACACAAATCTGATTCCCAGTACTATATAATCACAACAGCTAGAGTATAAATCCCAGTTTACAACTCACCTACCACTGAGCTATTGCTCCAACCCCTCTCTTTCTCATTCTAAACCAACTTGAAAAAATTCTCCATTTTTTATTAACAATATATCATTCATATCATTTCTATCAAAATACATCTTCCTTTCCCTGTATATGGTACAACAGTTTTTCCTTCACTCTATTTTTCTAGTAGTTCTGTTTATGTATACTGATTAATAATTTTTGACCATTAGTAACCTGTTAGATAAAAAACAATTATGAACTGTCACATACCAGCATCCTGTTTTAGAAAAGCAAACTTATGAATAAAACATTTAAAATTTTTAGAATCGCACGCTTTCTCAACTTGGCAATGTAGCAAAAGAACACGTTTATTAAAATACCTAAGTATCTTTCGCTTCTATATAAAAATAAGCTAAAAATAACAGCTTATGTTCAGTAAATAATGTTTCAATATTTTGTTTTTCAGAAATGAGCTAGATATTTAATGAATAGTTGTCATTAAATTTGGTATCATTTTAAGGCTGCAAATGAGCAAAATGATCCAGGAAACTATTTTTAGACAGACTTATTATGTCTTAATTTTATTATGTCAAAGTAAAATTTCACAGAATAATAACTAAATTTGATTAAAGTCAAATCTAAGGGCTGTAGAAATAGTACCAGGTATAAGTCACTGGTCTTGCACGTGCTGATTGAGGTTTGATTCCCAGCACTGTATATAATCTCTTTGTAATCCCATGAATAACCCCTGAGCACGACCTGGTCAGGCATCCAAAATGAAAAACAAAATAAATTTATAAATAGCATCTATATTTGATCACTTTTTTTTTATTTGGAACTGGTGTGAGTGAGTCACACAACATGGTGCTAACAGTCTATTCTTTTCTCCCTTCTCTGTTTCTTTTCTTTTTTTTTCTTTTTCTTTTTTTTTGTTTTGTTTTGTTTTTTGGTCACACCCGGCAGTGCTCAAGGGTTACTCCTGGCTCAACGCTCAGAAATCGCTCCTGGCAGGCTTGGGGGACCATATGGGATGCCGGGATTCGAACCACCGTCCTTCTGCATGATAGGCAAACGCTCTACCTCCATGCTATCTCTTCAGCCCCTTTTCTCTGTTTCTTTTTTCCTCTGATTTTTATTCTAGCACTATGATTTACCAAGTTGAACATAATACAGTTGTTACATGCATTAAGTATTCAAATGCCAATTCTATCACCACTGTGACCTTTCCTCCACCAGTGTCCACGATCTCCCACCCATTCCCAATCCTGCCTCCATACAGGCACAAACAATTTTACTTAATATCACTTGTTACAACACAAAGGCAAGTGAAATTATCAAAATGTAGATTAACACAGGACATTTTAAAATGATTTTTTGGGGGTTCACACCCGGCAGCGCTCAGGGGTTTCTCCTGGCTCCACGCTCAGAAATTGCTCCTGGCAGGCACGGGGGACCATATGGGGCACCGGGATTCGAACCTTTTGCATGAAAGGCAAACGCCTTACCTCCATGCTATCTCCCGGACCCCTAAAATGATTGTTATATCTCTCCATGTTGTTACTAAAGTCAATGTCTAAGGATTTACTGTGCTGTCTGTAGGTTTTAGTTGAACCTTCTATTACTGTTTAGGCTAACTGAGCTTGGTAGATTACTAGGTAACTTTCATATTAGATTTTCTGTGATGCTACTTAGCTACACTAGTATGAGATATTGAGGTGTTGTACAGTCTACTGTAGCTGTGCAGTCCAACATTTATAGTTCTAAAACAAATTTGGTGGCTTGGAAGTTTGAGAAAGTGAGAGAACTGGGACCTTCCAGTCAGAGGGTGTAGGTTGTGGAATTGTCAGCTGCAGTCCATGCAGTAAGTCCATGCTGCCCACTTTCTTATCTGAGAATGCCAGAGAATACCTGAGAAGTATTGGGCCATTATTTCCTTTTGTAGCTTGGTGGAGGAGTCAGGTCATTATTTCTGCTGAATAGATGACCGGCTGCTGAGCTTTTCTGTGGTGTGTTAGGTGCAGGGCACCCAGCCCAATTCCATTTCACAAGGAAAGACCTAGAGTTTTCAACCCTGTAGCTATCTCACCTAAGAAGAATAAGTTGCTCCGATTATTTTTTTTTTATTTCACTTGCTAAACTAGGCCATTTCTGTTAGAGGGTGTAGGGAGTGGTGCTCAACTGTTGTAGTTCATGCAGTAAAAGGATAATGGTCTAGAGAGTTTGGCTCCATGTACCTTCACACTGTACTATCTCTACAATATATCCTCTCATTTCATTTGGGTTTTGTTTGTTTGTTTTGGAGGGGCACACACCCAGTGTGTAATATGGGCTTATTTCTGGCTCTCTGCTTAGAGCTCACTCTTGTCAGTGCTCAGAGGACCATCAACCTCCAGGTATGATGGTATTTGGGCTGATATCACCAGGACATTTTTTTTCCAAGTTCTATGGCTCTATGGAAAAGCTGAAGCCCCTATCTAGAATATAAGTAAAATTGAAAGAAGAAAAGAAAAAAGAGGGGTGTGTGTGGCTTTTATTTTTTGCATAAGTACAACTAACATTGAGGAAATTAGAAAGAAAAGTATTTTGGCCTAAGAGATACAGGGAGTCTCCGCCCATGAAGCAGACTGTCAAAGACCAACTACAGTCTCTGGGCATGTTGGTTGTACAAACCCAATGACTCTCTTTATGGTCCCAGAAAAAATTCTGCTCAGTCATGATTGACAAAGTCAGTCTTCTGTAGTTAGAGATCTTAGTTTATTTTGAGTTTTTTTTTGTTTTGTTTTGTTTTTGTGTTTCGGTTTTTGGCTTCATTTTATTTTTGTTTTTGTACTACACCCAGTGACGCTCAAGAGTTACTCATGGCTCTACTACACTCAGAAATCGCTCCTGGCTTGGAGGACCATTTGGGACACCAGGGGATTGAAGCAGAGATCTTAGTTTTGTACAGATCTTAGGATGAAGACTAGAATAAAGTCTTTCTTAGTGGTCACAGGAAAAGTTCTGCTTAGTCACACGGTTGTTGTAGACAGTCTTTTAAAGAGATACTGGTTCTTGTACAGATCCTAGGGCAGAGCATCTTCTGATTTCATCTCACCATTGAGTGGTGGGGTAGGGCAACCTGCCCTTAGATCAAGTTGTTGCTGTTTCCTCATCACCAGGTGTCTTATGGGCCTACCCTGGAGCAGGTTGGAGCCAGAGAGGCATTCGGACATCTCCCAGAAACATTTTGCTTTTTTTTGGGGGGGGTCACACCTGGCAGTGTTCAGGGGTTACTCTTTGCTCTATGCTCAGAAATCTTTCCTGACAGGCTCGGGGGACCATATGGGATTCGAACCACCGTCCTCCTACATGTAAGGCAAACGCACTACCTCCATGCTATCTCTCTGGTCCCCCTAGAGATATTTTGAATCTTTCACCAGGACTTTTTTTTTGGGGGGGGGTCACACCCGGCAGTGCTCAGGGGTTACTCCTGGCTCCATGCTCAGAAATTGCTCCTGGCAGGCACGGGGGACCATATGGGGCACCAGGATTCGAACCGATGACCTTTTGCATGAAAGGCAAACGCCTTACCTCCATGCTATCTCCCGGGGCCTTTCACCAGGACTTTTATGGAGTGAAGAGGGCATCCTTTTCTGCCATTTTATACTTCCTGAGACCTGGCAACAGGCACTACACCCAAAAAAGACACAGTATCAGCAACAGTGGTTTGAATTCCTGGACATCATTTGTTTTTAATACTGTCATCCCCATAGGGACACACCAGATCAGATGCCAATGTATAGTTGAAATCACTTAATGTTCAGAAACAAATGAAGTAACAGAATGGTCAGCAAGCAGGAAGAGATTAGAAAAACCTTCTGATGGTGACTTAATTACCCTATTGGAGATACAATATTTTTCAAAAATTTACTTGTCATTGTACTTTTTCTCTCCTTTTTCTTCTTTTATTTTTTCTATATTTATTCTTCTGCTTCTTTTTTTTGGTTTTTAGTTTTTGGCTCACACCCGGCAGCGCTCAGGGGTTACTCCTGGCTCTATGCTCAGAAATCACTCCTGGCAGGCTCAGGGGACCACATGGGATGCAGGGAATCAAACCACTGACCTTCTGCTGCAAGGCAAATGCCTTACCTCCATGCTATCTCTCCAGCCCCCCATTTATAACTTTTTAAACTTCAAAGTGTGAATGGCTGAAGAAATAGTACAGGAGTAAGACACTTGCCTTACACACAACTAAACTGAGTTCAATCTCCAGCATTTCATATGGTCCCCCAGTCACTGCCAGGAGTAATTTATGAGTACTAAGGACACAGAAGTAATCCCTGAGTATTGCTAAATTTTGAATTCAACCCCAAAACAAAAGCAAAAAATAAATTTCAAAACATGAGCAAAAGTAATTTATCTCAAAATAATAAAGGCCATTGGTGATAGCCCCATAGTTAACATCATACTGAATAGTGAAAAGCTTTTCATCTAAAATAGGAAACAAATTCAGTCCCAATACTTATTAGTAGTTGAGTCTTCAGCATATTATTGGAAGTTTTATCAAGAGCAATTACTATGCTGAAGACATCCAAATTGGAAAGGAAGTGAAATTCACCATTTGCAAGTGACGGGCTTTATGCATAGAAAATCTATTAAAATAATAAATGACTAAAGTAAGGTGGCAGGTTATAGAATCTATATACAAAATTATGTTGCTTTTCTATATGCAAGCAAGAATTGAGCAGAAAGAAACATCATTTAGAATCACATCAAAGCATATAAAATACCCAGAAATAAATTTAATGATAGTGGTTTCATTTTATTAGTCAATAAATTAAAACTATATGCTTAAGACTATAAATTAATGTTGAAATAAATAAACTAAGACTGGGGAGATAGTACTAAGGTTAAGACACAAGCACTCCAAGTAGCAGACCAAATTTAATCCTCAGTACTATACAGTACCCCCAAGAAACTCTAAGAATAGTTCAGTGGATTTCAAGCATTTTTTGTATGACCAAGAAAAGTACATTGTACTGTCAGGGTGGCCCAGTGGTCTAGCAACACCACATCCTCAGGTCCTCATGTTGAACTTCTCATTGATTGGTCAAATAACTGAATTGTTAGGAGGGTGTTTGTTTTTGGTCACACCTGGCAGTGCTCAGGGTTACTCCTGGCTTTGAGCTCAGAAATGACTCCTGGCTGGCTGGGGGACCATATGGGATGCTTGGATTGCCCTACCTGCTGTGCTATTGCTCCAACCCCCAGCTAAAATGGGTTTTGACCTCCTAATCACCACTTCAGAGACCTACTCCCAAAATCCTCAAAAAAATAGAAAAAAAAAAGACATAGAAGATTCAAGAGCATAGAAAGCTATTCTAAAGTCATGGATGGGAAGAATTAAATTGTTAAACCTACCATCCTGCATTCAAAAGAGCATAAGTACAATGAACTAGAAAAGAGAACTTTATTGGCAAACAAATATTTTAAGGCTTAGAGAGATTAGCCCCAAGAGTTCGAGGACATTCTTTCTATAAAGGAAGCATGAATTTCATTCCAGGGACCCTATGGTCCCCTAATCAATGTTGGGAGTGATCACTAATAAGATAGCATTATGGGGCCTGGAGAGATAGCACAGCGGTATTTGCCTTGCAAGCAGCCGATCTAGGACCAAAGGTGGTTGGTTCGAATCCCAGTGTCCCATATGGTTCCCCGTGCCTGCTAGAAGCTATTTCTGAGAAAACAGCCAGGAGTATCCCCTGAGCACCGCCGGGTGTGGCCCAAAAACCAAAAAAAAAAAAAAAAAAAAAAAAAAAAAAAAAGATAGCATTATGTAGTGCGTGATCATTGTGTAGTGGATGACCCCCCAAAAAATAAAAATAAAAAAGAAGCAATTGAAACTGGCAAGCATGTCTATTCCACAGATTGTAGAAAAGGCAACAAAAAGAGGAATTGAGTATTTGATGTGAAGCCACACCTGGTAATAACCAGTATCTATTTCTGGCTCTGAATTTAGGAATTACCCCAGCAGTATTTAGGGGATTATGTGAAGTATTTGGAATTGAACCAGAAAGAGCAAGTGTCTTAACCCCTATACTATCTCTTTCCCTAGAGGTCTGGTTAGTGGAAATGAAATAGTTTCTACAAATCTAGCAGTCTTTTAGGAAACTTGTGCATATTTACAAAAGGAAATAGTGGGTACATTCAACAGAGAATTATGCAGTGTACATATAGGTCATGTACGGTAAATGGGGGAGCAGTGCCACAGGGTTGTGTTTTTAGTATATCATGAAAAGAACAAAGAGTGAGGAGGGCTCCACTGTGCAGACATCACTGAGAGAACTGTCCACTCAAGGGTCTGGAGTCTCTTTTGTTTTTGTTTTGTTTTTGTTTTGGGTCACACCAGGCAGTGCTCAGGGGTTACTCCTAGCTCTACGTTCAGAAATCGCTCCTGGCAGGCTCGGGGGACCATATGGGATGCTGGGATTTGAATCATCGTTCTTCTGCATGCAAGGCAAACACCTTACCTCCATGCTACCTCTCTGGTCCCAGGTCTGGAGTCTTCAGAGTACAAACACATTTTGCTTCTGAAATATGGACAATAGACTGTGACCCCCATGTTACCAGTAGGGAAGGGCAGGAAGGCCCCTGGGGATGGAGAAATCCTGGCACTCTGATGATGGTTCTGACACGGCAGCTTTGCAAGTACGAAACAAGTAAAAGGAGAGTGGTAGAGGGCCCTGGGCACTTTGACAGTAATAAGGGTGTACTAATTTTGTACATCAAAATTATCAACATTATAAATTTGTTATACTTTTCTAAAAATTAATACTATTGTAACTGTGTCACCTAAATGTATAATAAAATTTTAAATACATATATAAATTAAGGGCTGATACAATAATATGTCAGGTCACTTGCCTTGCATGCAGCCAAAGCAAATTAATCCCTGCACCACATATGGTCTCCCAAGGTCTTCCAAGAGTGTTCCCTGGACAGAGTCAAGAGTTAGCCATGAGTGATAGATAGGAGCAATAAAACAGCAGGTAGGGCTCTTGTCTGCAGGTGGCTAATCTGGTTTTAGTCACCTCTCTCCATATGCCTCCTTGTTCACTTTGAAGAGTGATTACTGAGTGCAGAAACACTGAGCATCTGTGGGTGTGGCTTCAAAACAAACAGAATACATATACAGGGGCTAGAGTGATAGCACATTGGGGAGGGCATTTGCCTTGCATGGGGCCAACAAGGATTCAATCCCCAGCATTCCATATGGTTCCCAGAGCCTACCTGGAGTAATTCCTGACTACAGAGCTAGAAGTAATCCCTGAGCACCACTGTGTGTGGACCAAAATTAAATACATACATACATACATACGTACGTACATATATACAAATTATTCTCTCATAAGGTTCTGTCTTGACCCAAAGTTATGTAAGAAAAGAATGTAAGAAAAATTGTGGGTCCCCAAAAATAGACGACCTACCCAAAGTGCTATTCAAATTCATCTTCAGGGGCAGGAGCAGTGGCACAGCAATAAAGCCTTTACCTTGCATGTGCTGGCCTAGGACAGGCGCATTTCAATCCTGCAGCATTCCATATGGTCCCCCAAGTCAGGAGCAGTTTCTGAGCACATAGCCAGAAGTAACCCCTGAGTATCACCAGATGTGGCCAAAAAATCAAAAAAAAAAAATTTCATCTTCAATATTTTCATGGCATTCTTCAAGGACATGGAACAAATACTGCCAAATTTGTATAGAATTATAAGACTCCCTGAATAAACAAAGCAATTCTAATTTTTATTCCTTTTTTTTTGTATTCTTTTTCTGTTTGTTTGCTTTTTGTGGGGGTCACACCCAGCAGCGCTCACAGGTTACTCCTGGCTCTACGCTCGGGAGACCATATGGAATGCCAGGATTTGAAACACCGTCTGTCCTGGATCGGCTGCATGAAAGACAAACACTCTACTGCTGTGCTATCTCTCCGGCCCCTTGTATTCTTAATGTCAGGGGAATTTTCATTTGTTTCAGTTGGCGTGTTTCTGGGGTCACACCAGGTGGTGCTCATAGCTTGTTCCTGATCTGTCATGGGAAATCATTCATAACCATGCTGTGGGAACATATAGGGTGCTGGAAATTGGACCCAGGTTAGTCATAAGAATGATAAGTGTTTTCTGCTGTACTGTCTCTCAGACCCTCTGCAATTCTGATTTTAAAAGAAAATAAAATGAAAACTGTAGAGATAGTACAGCAGGTAAAGTGCTTGCTTTGCATGTGTCTTACAAGGTTTGATCCCCAGCACTGCATATAGTCTCTAGCATCACCAGGAGTGATCCATAAATACAGAGCCAAGAATAAGCCCTGAGCATACCCAAATGTGGGGGGTGAGGGAAATGGGAGCTTTATATTCCCTGATTTTTAGGGGGTTCACACCTGGCGGCGCTCAGGGGTTACTCCTGGTTCTGCACTCAGAAGTCGCTCCTGGCAGGTTTGGGGGGACCATATGGAATGCCAGGATTCAAACTGCAGTCTGTCCTGTGCTGGCTGAGTGCAAGGCAAATGCCTTACCACTGTGCTATCGCTCTGGCCCTATATTCCCTGATTTTTTAATTTTATTATAAAGTTATTATAATCAAAAGTGTGTGGCATTGTAACAAAGACATTCTCTCTGACCAATGTAATATAATTGAGAACTGGAGGTAAATCCCTAAAATGAAAAGTTGAGACTTGAGTGATTTTACAGCAGGCAGGGCATTGGCTTTGCACTTGGCCAGCCTCAGTTCAATCCTCATTATCCCATATGGTCCCCTGAACACTGTCAGGAGAAATTCCTAAGCACAGAGCCAGGAGTAATCCCTGAGCACTGCCAGATGTGGCCCAAAAACTAAACAAAGTTAAAAAAAAAAAAAAAAAAAACAAGACAATGTTGAACAGTTATGACAACGGAACTGGGTGCATGAAATGGAATAAAAAAAACTCTCTTCTTGGGGGCCGGGCGGTGGCGCTGGAGATAAGGTGCCTGCGCTAACCTAGGACGGACCGTGGTTCGATCCACCGGTTCCCCATGTGGTCCCCCGTGCCTGCTAGGAGCGACTTCTGAGCGAATAGCCAGGAGTAACCCCTGAGCATCACCGGGTGTGGCCCAAAAACCAAAAAAAAAAAGATAAAAAACACTCTTCTTGGGGCGGGCCACAGAAATTGCACAGTGGGTAGGGTATTCGGCTTGCATGCTGCCAATCCAGGTTTAATCCGTGGCATTCCATTTGGTTCCCCAAACTTATCGGAAGTGATGTCTGATCAGAGCCAGGGGTAACCCATCAGCATTGCGGGTGTGGCTGAAAAACAAAAAGCAAACATACAAACAAAAATATCTCCAAAAAATTATTGGGGCACAAAGGGAGCTGGAGAGTCTTACACTGGGTAAGACCCTGAGCAAACCCACTGGGGTGGATCCTTGGCACCCTAAATGGTCCCTGATCCTGCTAGGAGTGATAATCTGAGCAAAGAGTCAAGCGTAAGCACTGAGCATAGCTAGGTGTGGACCAAAACAAATATATATAAAGTTAACTAAAAAATCAATAAAAGACCAATGATATTATTCTCAAATCCATTCAATACATCAAGGAAAGTGTAAGTAGAACTCTATGATACTAGGCCGGAGAGATAGCACAGCGGCAGGGCATTTGCCTTGCACGGGGCCAACCCATGACTGACAGTAGTTCAATTTCCAGCATCCCATATGGTTCCCTGAGCCTGCCAGGAGAATTTCTGAGCACAGAGAGCTAGGAGTAACCCTTGAGCACCACTGGGTGTGAGAAAGAAGAAAAGAAAGAAAGAAGAAAGAAAGAAAGAAAGAAAGAAAGAAAGAAAGAAAGAAAGAAAG
>PVKC010014416.1:0-22067 GCA_004027635.1 Crocidura indochinensis | reverse complement strand
GGCCCGGGAGATAGCGTGGAGGTAAGGCGTTTGCCTTTCATGCAAAAGGTCATCGGTTCGAATCCCGGTGCCCCATATGGTCCCCCGTGCCTGCCAGGAGCAATTTCTGAGCATGGAGCCAGGAGTAACCCCTGAGTACTGCCGGGTGTGACCCAAAAACCAAAAACCAAAATAATAAATAAATAAATAAATGAATAAAATAAATTAATTAATTAATTAAAAATGCCACTAAAAATTAAAAAAGAAATTTATATTTTATCTTTTTAATTTTGTAATATTTTAAGGATTTTAATTACTTTTCTCATTTTAATTGTTTAAGTATTTGTGTTGTGATAGCCACACTGGTAATGTTCAAGAAAGGGCCCATATGGTGCTGGAATTTAAGAGAGCACCTAACATAGATGAAATTAAGGAACATTAAGTACATTACTTGTGAAATTTTTTATAATCAGAAATGGCATATCGAGGTTTGACCTGGGAAAGCACAGACAAAGTTTAAATTTGGTGTTAAAAGATTATGCTAACTGTATATGGATAGTATTTGTGCATAATTATTAAAGAACTTTTTCTATATAATTGAGTAAATGTAACATCAGTTTTACATCAAAATTAGCAAAACTCTTTTAGACAATAAAATATGCTTCATTTTATGCCCTACATATTTTAAATGACATTTCATATTGTTCTGTAACTTTGTAGTAAACTCTTACAATGAAATTGGACTACAGTGTTCATGAAAATTGGAAGGTCTTGTGATGAAATTATTCTGACAAAAAAATCTTATCACAGTTCTTAATCTTTGTAGACTATATGAAAGATTATATTACTCCTGTCAATATGTTTTGAAACCTTTAGAGAAAAACAAACACAGGTCTAACTTGAATGGAGTAATATTCTTAAAATATTACTTTTATTTTTTTAATCTTATATCTGATCTTCATTAAAGCAAATACATTTTTACATGTGAAAGCTTAATTAGTAAGAACAAGTTAGGCTACTACCATGCTTGAACAGATTTTATAGACTTCTGAGAATTAATTTTTCTCACTCTGAATAAGGAGTCTCAGTGTTTTATTTGGAAATTCCTTTTACCTTGCCCAGAAAAGCTGTTGAAGAACTGACTTCCCAAGATTAAACTTGACTGAAGAGGTCAAGGCTCGAAATGGAACTCACACAAATAAAGATGTTATTTAAAAGCAGTAAGCTAGAGTACTATAATATATCTGAAAACAGAGTTCCTTGGCTGTGTCTTAGAGTTACTGACATTTAAATACTAGCAAGAGGAAATGTCTGGCTAAGCATGTGGTGTTGTAGGAGAGCTTTTTTTTTTTTTTTTTTAATTCTGGCATTAATAGGTGGAGGATTTTAAAGCATTTTTAGAGACAAAGAAAAATTAACAAGAGTGGCAATCAAACTAAACTAAGCTATATCTTTATTCCAACAGAGCATACAATCTAACAAGGAAGAGGAAAGCACATATTATAAAAATAAATAATTGCCTATCAAGAATAAAGAATTGAAGGAAACAAGCACTACTTCTTTATGGTAATATTTAACGATGCATTTGATTGACTATGTTTTTGCTTATAGTTTTGACTTTACACAATCCACATTTCTGACTATTATAGTTGTAAAAGAACCGATTTAAGTACTCAGATTGCTTCTTCAGATAGCATTGCTTTCATATTGGTAAAACAAGATTTTCTGCCTTTACTCTCTACATTTTGACAGTCTGACAAGATTTTGATAAAGATTTCTCTTTATCAGGAGAAAAAGATAGTTCAGTGCAACAGTACACATGCAGTTACTTTTTTTTCAAATATAAATAACTCAGGTCTTAAAACTGGCATTCCACATGGAAAATGCACTAGTGGGGAGGTGAAGTGAACACAGAAACTTAAATTTTTTGGAAGCAGCCAAGCAAATTTAGCAGCACTAATTTTTATAGTCTTAGTGGTCTAAACCACACACAAAAGCTTAATTTTTTCCATTATTTTATATCAAAGCCCAATGGCTTATAAATTTATCTATAGTTGAGTTTTTAACATGCTATGGTTCCAGTACTGATCCCATCACAAATGACAACTTCCCTCCACCATTGATCCAAAGTTCACTTTCATTCTTCCTCCTCTCCTCACCCCTTGCCTACCATCTTATAGGCACCCTTTAAAGTTCATTTGTTAAAGTTCGTGTTTCATAATTTAAAAGTTTGAAACTCTGTGTTTTTAATGTTTAGATCTGCTCTTCCTTAATACCGTTAATGTATCTGTGTCTCAATGACCTCCGTTCTTATCTTATCTGTTTTAACCTCTTTCTCTCCCTCTATGTCTGGCTCCTACCTACATTGTAGGGTAAAGGGTAATATAGGTATTCCCCCTTTATAAAATTTATTGCAATCTCTCATTCAGTTAATCTAAAAGTCACGTATAAGTAATATCACCCTGTAGTTACTTTGTTTAACATCATATCTTCCATTTTCATCCATGTTATTCTTATCTGCAGCATATATCCAAAGAGACAGTTGCTCTAATTTCATTCTCAGTACTATGGTGTAACATCACAGATTAGAGATGAGTGATGACAATTTGACTCACTTTCCTTTTGCATATGCTTCTTGTTTAATTCTTTAGTAGGTAATATCACTTAAAAATACACAAAATCAAATAGTTTTTCTCTCCTAGTAATACAAATTTTTACTTGGCAATGATTTCTTTCATATCTGAATCTCACACTCTTCTGTCCCTTCTTAGTAAATTATCTTTTGCCAGTATTCACATCTTGGAGGCACTAAAAGACAGACTTTCCAGCTGATGATGTGTCTGAAAATTTTTTCCTTATAGATGGAGAATTATCAGTTAGAGTTTTACATTTCTGTTTCTAATTGCTAGAAATTAATTTAATCCTTGCCACTTAAAAGGCACTGAATGCAGTAAGGTGGCTGTAAAAATGGGTATCAAAGTTATGCTTTAGGGAGGGTCTTCAGTCTTGTAGTACTTCAGTGTATTCAGCACCAAGAACATTTTGTACCTAAAATTCCTATTAGCATTCCATTATGTTGGAAAGTTTGTTTGAATCTTCTGCCACATGGATAAATTTAGTCTCCAAATCTATTTATGTTTCCTTTAGATCAAAGTAAATCAAAACCCTATCTCTGGATTTTGTGATAAATGCCCCCCTCTAAATAAACCCAGTATTTGGATAATTTTATATTTAATTTCTGATAACCAATGTTTCAAGATTCATCATAATTACTATACAAAAAATGAGAGAATAGACTGTATCCATGTAAAACCCTATACTCCTACCATAAAATTGAATTGGATTTAGTGTGCCCTGAAATTCTATAAAGAGTCACTCTCCTATAGCAATGCTACCTCAAAAGCTTCACTTAAGGGGGCCAGAACAGGTTGGATGGTTACCTTGCAAGCAATCAATTTGGGTTCAATCTCCAGTATGCCATCAGGAGTGATTCCGGAGTGTAGAATCAGGATTAACCCCCTGAGCATTGGCAGGTGTGACCCGAAACAAAAAAATTTAAAACAAACAAGATATACATATATTTAATGTAAAAGTTAGACCATTTTTAAAGTACACATTTGGGGGAAGGGCACTGAAAATTTTTTAATGAAAATGAAATGGAAAAAAATCAGGTAGTATTTAAGTCTTAGAATAAAAATATTAATATTAAACTGGACTTTTTAAAAATTTGTATATGTGAGCTCAGAAGTATATAGGCTATAGAAAGATTATTTGTTGGGCTCATTCAAGATATACATTTTAAATTCAAATTTATTATTATTTTTCTTTTCTTTTGGTTCGGGTTCCCCATCAAATTGAGCTCAGAGGACCACATGTGCTAGGATTCAACCTGGGTCCATTGTGAACAAGGCTCTCAATTTATCCACTGCACCAACTCTCCATCCCCATAATACCTACCTTTAAACACATGCATCAAAATATTTGGAGCGTCATGCCTAATAACAGATTATTTTATTGCTCTTTAAAATGAAGCGAAAAACAATGGAATAGTTAGTACTGAACAGAAGTTCTGGGATCCTTTATTTTATCACTTCGTTTTTTATCCACAGATCAGTAACTTTTTTGTTATGTTTGTTTGTTTGTTTTAAATAAAAACACCTAAGTTTTAATAAAATTATGTTCTTAAATACATACATTTCTTCATATGACATGAAAAAAGGAGATGCAGAGATTCAAATTGCAATATTAATTTAAATTGTGGTTCAAAGATATAAAACAAATTAAACACTTAGAAAGAATCCTCTATCATAAAGGTCTGAGAAACAGTACAGCAAGTAAGGTAACCAACCCGTATTCCATTTTCCAAAACTCCATATGGCCTTCTGAGTCACCTGTTAGTAATATAAATGCCTAAAGACTTAATCAGAATTCCAATATGAACCCAGAGTGATGGTATTGGATGTAAGGAAGTTTTTTTGTGTGTAGTCAAAGTTGATTCAGTCCCTGGCACCATGTATTGCCCCTCATCACCAACATAAGTGATCCCTGAGCATAGAATCAGTAAGCCAGCCCAGAGCACAGCTGGATTTCCCCTACAAAAGAAATAACAACTAGTAAAGATAATATTTTGTATTCAAGAAACGTCTTAAACAGTTAAGAGAGGTGGCAAAAGAAGATTGGACAATAGCTGAGGGTCATGGGTTCTCTGGCAATGTACAGTCACTGCATATCAATGCTATAAATGTTAACACTATTATTACCACACTACCTAAATTACAAGTTAAAAAACTAGATTATGTTGTAAGCTTCTATAAATATTAGACTACAAAAACAAAAATAAAAGATTTTGGCTAATGTTGATATCTCTATTATTTTCCAACACCCAGAATGGTTGAACCAGTTTTTTATGTCAAAAAACAAAAGTGCATATTATTGATTTGAAAAGAAAAAAACTATAAGAATAAACATAAGATTAAAAATATATTTAAGAAGAAAAATATGTTCGTGAGTTTGTGATTCTGTAGCTTATGATGCCAAGAAATTCATAACTCTGTATCTTTGGCATAATAGTATGTTGTGGGGGTGGAGTGACTTCATAGAAGTACAAGCTAGAGTTAAACTATTAGAAAAGAGTCTTTTTGGTTTTTTTTAATTGTGCTAAATATTGGCTATACTTAATTCTTAGTTTTATGGTCACGCTTTGATTGCTTTTTAGAATCTATCATTTTCAATATTTTTAACAATTTTGCATGCTGAAGATTTTCCTAGTTTGTCATCAGTGTGGTTGTCTTCTTTGTTCATAGCATAGATACCTATAGAGAGCCTCCCAGCATGCATGCTCTTTGAAAGACACACTTCAAAGCTAGTCTTTTATTGAAAAAAAAAGGAAAGAATTAGAATATATCTTCTTGAAAGAAAATAATAACAGCCCTTCTCAAATTGCCCCTATGGTGAATTAAAATAAAGACTGTAAGGTGAATTTATTTAGGAGTTAAAACAGGAGAGGATACATTATAGAGTATTACATTTAAAAGACAGTGAAATAAGATGACATAATGTGGTTAGCAGAATCATATCAAAATTATGATTCTCTAGTGGAATTAAAAAATAGAGCTGTTCTCATTTAACCAATGACATTATATTCATAGATTTACATATGTCATTGGCCAGAAATTATACTGGATGAAATGAAAATGATTCAGACTACTTTTATGTATTGCATAATTTGGTTCATCTATAAATATTTCATAATAAAATGAGCTAAATAATTAGGGTTAAAGATAAAATAAATGACTCACAACAATAATTTATTCTATTAATAATCCTGGCTATTTTTTAAAGTATAAAAGATATAACAGTAAAGAAAAAATTGTCTTCCAGTTTCTTGCTCACAATTCTTAAAATCAGGTAATCAGTGAAAATCTTGACTTTTTTTTCCTTAATGAACATTCTTGCTCTCACATGTAAGTTATCTTTATACCATTGATTGGGGAATTGATATAAAATGATTTTATCACTGCAAGGAAAAAACAAATACAATTTAATGGATCAATATTTTAATAGAAAATAGTTTAATATCCCCCTCCCAATATATTAATTGTCCACAATATTTTCATAATATTTTTTTTATTTTTTTTTCCAAAATAAGGACTTCACTGTGGTGAAGAAATTCATTTCATTCTATAGGGAATTATTTTATATCAAACAAATTTACTGTCCTTGTTTTTTTTCATTCATTTTTTGTGACTTCTGAATTTGAAAAAATCTGATATTTTCTCCACTGTTTCTGACTCGCTTTCAAAAATTAATGTGACTTTTCTCAGATTATTATAGAGAGGAAGAATGGACTTTAGTTAACAGCAGAGCTTCAAACTCCTGAACTCTTGAGTTTTCAACCAGACACCTTCTTTAGGCAGCTCATTGACCTTTGGCGTATCCCTTTCCAGCTCCAATTCTCAGTTTCCTACTCTATGATGAAACTAAATGACAATGTGTTTTATCTTGTGGATTTTCTTTGCAGTAACTGACATTAAAATAACTCGACTGGTCATGACACTGGATATGACCTTGGTAAATGTTAGCTTCTGTGACTATACTTGTCATTGAGTTCTTATTTCTTTCTTTTCCATTTATATAATTTTTTGATCTTTGCTGAAACACAAAAGTACATTTTCAAAAGAACATCTTAATTCTTGGGAGCCGTAGTATAACAGGTAAGGTACTTGCCTTGCATGACCAATTCCTGTCATTCCATATGTTCCCCAAGCACAGCCAGTAGTGATCCTTGAGCACAGAGCCAGAAGTAAAACCTGTACAACACTAATTGTGACACAAGCTTTCACAGCATTTTCCCAGTCTAATTTTTTCACCCACCTTTCATTATTCAATTATCAAATTAATCTGATTATTTTAATAGCATAAAAATGAATCAACCTCATCATTTTTTTTGTTTTTTTTTGGGGGGGGATCACACCCAGTAACGCTCAGGGGTTACACCTGGCTATGCGATCAGAAGCCACTCCTGGCTTGGGGGACCATATGGGACATCGGGGGATCAAACTGTGGTCTGTCCTAGGCTACCGCTAGCACCAACCCACTGGCCCCAACCTCATTATTATTTGTCTTTAATGATTAGTAGCAGGGCCAAAGCATCTGTACAGTGTGTAGGGTGCTTGCCTTGTACTTGACTGACCTGGGCTTGATCCCTTGCTTCCCTGATGGTCCCCTGAACCCCTCCAGGCATAAAATCTGAGAACAGGTATGTTGCCTAGAAAAGAAAAAGAAGCAAGAACAAAAACCAATACATTTTACTTAGCAAAGCTTCCTAAAGTATTTTTAAACTATTTGTTTGGTATGTTTTCAAAGAATGGTGGAAGTTAGTATCAAAGGATAGTGGAATTTAGTGCCAAACATACAGTTTCTAGAATTCAACAGTTATATATTTTTCATCTTTTTAATTCCATTTTTAATAAAATGCAACAAGTAGGACTAATTCCAAAAAGTTTAAGTCTTCCATTTTTAGAATTACAGAATTTCTAATATCAAATTAATCGAATTGAATTTTTTGCAGTAATAAAAAATATATTGGAATACAAATAAAGATCAAATAGATTGTATTGGTCAGTTATTATATTACATTAGTAGATACGCATTTTATAACTGAATTTTATTAAACAAGTTCAGGAAAATTCTCTCTAAAAGTAAAAATTATGAAAGTCAAATGTTAGTTAAAACCTATCATTTTTGAATAATCTCAAATTTTATCAGCATTCATTTATTCTTCTGACTAATTATCTCAAACTTTGGTTTACTCATTCTTTTCTTGATTGTATTATTTTCTTTAGAATTTCCCAGAGATGAAGATCAACCTCCTCCACTACATTAACATTTTCTACTCAAGGGCTGATTGCAATATTATGCAAAGTAGAACTCACCAAAAATAGTTGAAAGACAGAGAGGGCACTAAATAATTTATCAGAGATCACTCCAGATGTGGGAAGCTTCCTTTGAAACCCTACTGCATGGTTTTAAATGCCCTATTAATATATATTTAGTGGGTTGATGAGGTATATTATAGTACAAATTGGGAATTGTTTGCTGTATTCTTCTACTTCAATTCTAATTACAATGTAGCCAACTCTTGATTATCCATTGTAATGAGGGGAATGATTAATAGAGATAAAAAATCTACTGATTTATTCCTAGTTTTTAAATAATCCAATATTTTTGTTTTCTTTAACACAACTTGTACCTGTCCTTTAGATATTTTACCTGCTACTAATATTTAACAAAGGAAGTACAAAAATAAGCATAGTCTGTAACATAAATTTACCACACCTAGTATTTGATAATCAGTGCCAGAATTTTGAAAATGTTATCTTTTATGTCCTGTAAAGGCATAAGAATTTGAAGTACTAAATAAATATGCACAATATTTTAGTTATAATTACATTGTACATGTATGGACTGTAATAATATGGTTTTTATTATTTAGAGTTACCATCATTATTGTTTAGCTTTGCACAGTAAATGTTCATTAATTTTTGTCTACCATTTTAAAACCTGAAACTTAATTTGAGTATATCTGCATCTATATCCCAAATATTTTCTGTCATTTGGTTCATTTGATCAATTGGATTGCAAATCTCTACTCTCAGAATAATAACTCAGAAATAGTGATGAGGGTGATGATGATAATGATGATGATATATAATAATAATAAATAACTCAGAAATAATCTAATGGAAGGTGAAAAGTTTTTTTCTTTTGGATGTGTGTGGGACACAACAGTGGTGTTCGGGATCTTTCCTGGTGATGCTTGAGGACAATATATGGCACCAGGGACTGATCACTTTTGGCGTCTTCAAGACAAGCATTGTTAACCCCTGAGCACTGCCGGGTGTGACCCAAAAACCACACACACACACACACACACACACACACACACACACAAAGAAAAAAAAAAGACAAGCATTGTTCCTATTGTTTTACCTTTCTGGGCCCAAAGCTTAAATGGTTTAACGTGTTTACAACACTGTATACCAGCAGTTCTCACACTTGAATGTGGTTTCATTAAGACAAATTGCCTTGCTGGCATCAGTGTGTTAGAGGAAAGAGAACAAATGTAACAATATCCGTAACTTTTTTTTTCACCTTAGGAGCTAGTTAAATCCACAGAGAAAGAAATATTCACAGGCTAAGATTTTAGTACAAATATTTTTCAAGGATTAATTCCAAGAATTTGGCAAGTTCTTTTAATAGCTGATAGAATGACCAAACAAGCATGAAGAGGTCAAAATTCAGTCATGTGTTGAAACCTGCTGGTATTTCTGAGAACTGACAACTATTATTCCAGGCCTGATTAATTCTGGACGTTTTCCAACAAATTGGTATGATAGAAGGGACTGTATTATAAGAGTAATTACAACAAAATTTACAAAGGCTATAAATCTCCTTTTTTTTCCTTTTTTCTTTTTGAGTCAATTACTAACATACCCATCAATATGAAGTCATTTTTAAGACTTACATGTAGGAAAGAAGAAAACATTTGATAATGCTCTACATAATGAAATGAAAAATTAAGTCCTTTGCAATATAAGTAACATTATAAATTCCAAGTGATGCTTACATTAACATAGCATATTTATAACAAAATTGATGAAAAGTGAGGCTTTATCAAGTACAATATGTAGTAAAAGAGGCATAGTGCATATATAACTCCACCATTGATGCTACTGAGTAGAAATTTAAGCAACTTATGTAGAAATTTAAGCAATTTAAGAGGTTCTTGGGAGGAAAATTAGTTGCTCAGTTGGCCTCACATTTCTGTTCTTCAAGTTATAGTGATCAATATAGTATAGTGCTATTCACCAATGATATATTACAATAAATATAAATGGTATTTTATATATAAGTATATATAAAATTATATCTATATAAATATTTATAAACAAACATATTTATTTATATATAATATATTTAATTATATATATGATTATATAATATATTATATTTTAAATATATATTATATATAAATATATAGATAAAATATTTATTATAAATGAATATTTATTTATATATAAAGATACATAAATATAAAATAGCATTTAAAATGGTAGAGGGAAGTAGATCTACATGTTGCACGTTCTTTACACACACTGATACAATACTAAAGACAAGTTATTAAAAGACTTGTTTTGTATACTACCTGGATTATAGCAAAGACCTACTAAGAACACCCATTTGTCCAAATACACTAAATTACATCCACTGATTATTTACAGCTTAAAGCCTATTTTAAAAGAAAATAAAACTTACTCAGTAGAAAAAATCCTAACAATATATATGTTCATATTTACTAAGGAGTATTGAAGAACATATGCCTACTTTATCCTGTGTCCTCCTATAGAGCACAAAAGCATTCAGCTCTCATATTGAAAAATGCCTCTAAGCAGAGAAAGAAAAATCTGTAGAGATTTGAACAAACACATCACAACTGTGCCAACATATGGCAAGATGATGAATACAAGTGCCACCAGTAATGAACTATGCAAAAATGCCATCTATATAAACTATTTGTTTTAAATTTAAAAATTTTTCTTATCAAATTTATTTTTAATAGTCAAAATACAATAAATTTAAATGTTTATTATTCATGATATCCAAGAATTTTTATAACTTAAGCTATAGAAAAGTGTACCTGAGCTAAAGCACTTGTCTTGCATGCAGCTGACTCCAGCTCATATCTCAGTTCTCTATATTGCTCCCCTAGCACCACCAGCAGTGATCCCTAAGCACAAATCCAAGAATAAGTCATTAATTCATCTGAGCATGGCACCAAATATGTTTGAAAAGTCTTTAATTTAAAGTATTGGGATAGTCAAAAAAAAAGCAAACTTGCTTGATGGCATCAGAATTATTTTGAATTGGTGGTGGTGAGTGGGTCACATCTGGGATTGCTTAGGGATTATTCCTGCGTCTGCACTCAGGAATTTTACCTGACTTTGCTTGTGGGACCTTATGGAGTAAAGGTATCAAATCTGTCCAGCAATGTGTAAAGTATATGCTCTACCCATACCATACCCTCTACACATTACTCTAGCTGATATTTTGGATTTCATATCCTTCTGAAGGAAACAGATACGTGGTCTTAGATGTTTGACCTATGTACAATTTGTTCTCCCTTTATAAAATTTGTTCTTCGCATTTGTACAAATAGCTTAATTGCTCTGCATCACACAGCACAGAGAAGTACTTTGCATATTTCACATTTAATCAAAGGAATGATTTCTAGATATTACTTGAGATTTATTCCAAGGTAAAGTGAATCAGTATATCCAAAAATAATTTTGTTTCTGGCCACGACAGTAATGCTATTTGCTAAGAGTAAATTATTTTCATTTACTTATTTATTTGTTAATGACAGAAAGTATTGTCTGTATGTGTACTGTTGCTTCTCTCTTGATGCTACCAGAATACCTGGATCCTGCTACCATTATCCAAAGATCCCTTCGACCTCTACACAGGACACTTATAATATAGATCTATTGATTGTGTCTCAAAAGGGTTTTCACTCATAATGTATATAACTTCCTTTGTAGCACCAGATGAATTTGTTAAAATGGCTTTGGTTTTATAATATTATGCAAGTTTCAAAGTGCACAAATTTGACACACTAGCAAGTACTAAATTGTGTTCACTGACAAAAGTTTATTTCCTATCCATTTAGTTTTCTTTCTTTTTAAACTTTATTCACTTGCTTTCTTTTTTCCTTTGAAAAATCACTCTTCTAGTCACATAATGTTTTTGTTTTGTCTACTTTTTTCCTTTTTATGCCATGTCTAAAATTATCTGCAGTTTTATATTAATGTTGTTAAAAACAGCATGATTTATTCATTTTTATTGCTGAGTCAAATATCATTAACACATACCACAACTTCTTCATCTTCACTGAACAACAAAATAATTCCAGTTTTATTGTTTTTGGACATTTCTTCATACTGTTTTCTAGAGTGGCTGATTTAGTTAATAATGCCTATAAGTTTCACTTCTTTTATTAAAATTAAATAAGAAATTAGATATTTGCATTTTTTCCAATAGAAACCTACGATATTTGCTATTTGGCAGCCCCACAATATAATATAATATATTCAAGCATTAATATAAATACTCTCAGTGGAAGAAGTATTAGATCAGAGAGTTACATGAGAGCCCTAATTAATCTTGATAGGATAAAAGCACCTTAGTTATTAGAGTTGTTTTGAGCTTTTTAAAAGTGTCTCAGTAGATAGACAATACACTGCAAAACTTCATGGAAATTGTAAGAAAAATTCATATACAGATGTTTTATTTTAAATATGTCCTTAATGAATGATAATAAAAAATAGATTAACCCTGGGTTAATTAACCCTATTACATGTTAGTCAACCTATGGGGGGGGGAACCAACTTTCAGAGAACAAAGCGGCAGTTTTATAGAAGCAAGAATAGAGAAACCTGTGACACACAGTTACTTGGAGGTAACAGTTGGATAGAAAATCATTTAAAAAGTCAAATTCATAGATCGAGACTCTCCTGAAATAAAAATATACAATGAGCTGCTAAAAATACAGGATACTCAATTAATTTTGAATTTCAGATAGAGAATAATTTAGGGCATATATACCAAACTATTATTCTTACAGAAGTATAATTTTATCTATAAAATGTATTTTCATTTCAAATTATGGCAAACCCTGTTAGATAAAATTCCAGTAGTCTCTTGGAAATAGATAAATAAAATAAACACAAAATTCTATGTCTATAAACCTTATCTTTATCTGCCTAAAAATTCATGTTTTCTTAAATATTGTTCTCTTTGTTACTAACTTGTCTAAAAAAGAAAAGAGTGAACCTCAAATCTATTTTATTTTTTCATAGTCTCAGTATCTTCACCCTTACTGTCATTCTAAATCAATATAGCTTTGCTTTCACAGAGCCACTTAAATATGAAAATACACATTTATTACATGTACACATAAATCATCTCACAAGAAATGCTTAGTGATCCTCTGGGCCTATTAAATGATGAAGAAACATTCTACTGTATTTTCATACATTTGAGTATGTTTACTAATTATTATTATTTTTTATTCCCCCCCTCTTTACTAATTATTTTTAAAAATATAACTGGGCTATATTTTATTCATTGGTAAAAACTTAAAATATTGTCAATCAACTGAAAATGCTACTTGTTTTAACCCTTACATCATAGCATCATCAATGGCTTTCTTATCAAAGGTGACTGTGAATTAATCAATGGGTTGTGTTGAAGTTTCTCAAAAGGTTTTCCAGGAGCCGCAGGGGTGGCTGAGCAGTAAGGCGTCTGCCTTGCTGGCATTAGCCTAGGACTAACAGTAGTTCCATCCCTGGTGTCCCATATGGTCCCCCAAGCCAGGGGTGTTTTCTCAGGGCATAGCCAGGAGTAACCCCTGAGCGTCACAGGGTGTGATCCTATCCCTTAAAAAAAGAGGTTTGCCAGAGGCTTGGATGGCCATCTCAGAGTCTCAACTGACATTATAACACAAGAGCCTGAGGACATGATGCTGATTATGTACTGAGGTGCTTTGGCATTTTCTAGGGCCACACCTGATGGTAACCATATGGTCTGGCCGGGATCAACCCAGGGAGATTTTATTTTATTTTATTTGGTTTTGGGGGGCACACCTGGTGATGCTCAGAGTTTACTTCTGGCTATGCCCTCAGAAATCCCTCCTAGCTGGGGGAATCATATGGGACTCCTGGGAATGGAACCAGTCCATCCTAGGTCAGCCGTCTGTAAGGCAAACACCCTAGCACTGTGTCACCACTCCAGCCCCACTAGATCTATTTTTCTGGCCTCCAGGAATAACTATATTTTGGGGTCACAATCACGGCTCTTGCACTCAGATATTGCTTCTGACTGTCTTGGGGAACCATATGGGTTGCCAGGAATCAATCCTGGATCAGTTGTATGCAAAGCAAACACTTTAGCAGCTGTGCTATCACTCTGTTCCCCCCCTATAATCACTTTTAAGATATTCTTACTACCTGTAGTCTAAGGAACTAGATTACCGTTGCCTTTAGTATCTCAATTCTTTTCAAATATGGTCTAGATGGTGGTTGACCCAATTATAACCCTATTTTCACATTATAGTTAGTTAAACACCTTAACAAATAGGTGAATTAATTGTGTAAATTAAGTATCAAAATCTTCAGTCTGCACAATAGCAGAATATTTAAGATCCTTAAATGTCTTTATTTTATTCATAATAATTGAAACAAAGAAAAGAGAAAAGAAAGGTAACATCAATAGTACTGGCATGGTTTAATGATTAATTTAGCATTTTTCTATTCATTTATTTTAAATGATTAAATATTGATTATTTTATGAATATGTTAATATTCCAGAAAATTTGAGTTCTAACCACAAGCCCTGCAGAGCTTCAAATTTGTACCTTAGTCAAGTCTTCACATTAATGAAGAGGAATTCCAATTGTAGCTTTGAGCCGAATTTAAATTAGAGATGAATAATTCGGTTTTGTCTTCTTTTCACAAGTTGAATATAAAGAACATAATCTCTTAAGTGATAGTGGGAGTTGTCTCTCAAGACTTGGAATTGATCCTGTGAATAAAGGACCAGGTAAGTCTTCTATCTTGCAACTGGAAAACTTTATTAGAGACCCACCTTATTTTGTACATAAAGTGCTTTCATCATGCTGGGAACATATTAAGCTAAACTATCCCAAGCAATTAGCAGAAAAAAACTGACACAAAATGAGAAATGGTTAGAATAAAGTATTTTTGGAAGAATAGACAGGGAGGGAAGCAAGAAACAGCCTTGGAAGGAGTAGGAGTGCTGGCCTCAGCAGGAATGTTTTATCACAGTCTTTTGCTTCATCTATTGAGAACTTCCTTCTCCTTTCTGCTTATGGCAGCATTCTTACAGCATCCTCATGGCTGTGTGCCCCACAGGTGACATTTACTAATTATCAGTATTTGATACTTTTTATAACTTTATAAATGGACTTTATAGTAATTTGAAACCATTTATTAATATAATCATAAATAAAATGAGTTAAACAGAAACAGATCTATTAAAAATAAATATGGACCATGTTTAAAAGGCCAGATAGATATTAGATTTATTTTTGTTTTTATCATAGCTCTATTTTTACTGTCTTATTATCTGACCTGTTATAAAGGTTCATAGTTATATTTTGCTTTGGCTGACAAGTTATATTGTATAATTTACAAAAAAACCAAATGTCATTGATTTACAATATGTTATTTCAGAAAGTACAACTTTATATCTTTTTGTGTATCTAAACCTGACTTGTCATTAGAGTTCCAATGATATTATAACACCAAATGAACCCTATATTCATTTCTTCCCTTCTCCAATTTTTGATTAGTAAACATAACTGAGACAGCAATGAAAAATTTCAATTCCTTTCGCTGGGACTCGTGCAGTCGGCAGGATGGGTAAGTGTAGCGGTCTTCGTACTGCTCGCAAGCTCCGCAGCCACCGGCGAGATCAGAAATGGCACGACA
Organism: Crocidura indochinensis; assembly: GCA_004027635.1. Taxonomy (NCBI): domain Eukaryota; kingdom Metazoa; phylum Chordata; class Mammalia; order Eulipotyphla; family Soricidae; genus Crocidura; species Crocidura indochinensis. Next base: position 6,519 of record PVKC010014416.1, on the reverse strand, counting down.
AGCAGTACAAGAAGGCGTATTTGGGCACAGCCCTGAAGGCCAATCCTTTCGGAGGTGCTTCCCATGCTAAGGGAATTGTGCTGGAGAAAGTTGGTGTTGAGGTCAAACAGCCAAATTCTGTTATTAGGAAATGTGTCCATGTTCAGCTGATCAAGAACGGCAAGAAAATCACAGCTTTTGTGCCCAATGATGGTTGCTTAAATTTCATTGAGGAAATTGATGAAGTTCTGGTTGCTGGATTTGGTCGCAAAGGGCATGCTGTTGGTGACATTCCTGGAGTCCGCTTTAAGGTTGTCAAAGTAGCCAATGTGTCTCTTCTGGCCTTGTATAAAGGCAAGAAGGAAAGACCAAGATCATAAATTGTGATGATGAAAGTACAGTAGCAAAATTTTCATGTGTCCGGAAAAAAAAAGAAAAATTTCAATTCTTCTGAGCCTTTTTCTTATGACTTATTAAAAATAAAATTAAGTATTTTCCTAAAATTTCATTGTATTTTCACAATCTCTGTGACTTTTAGAAAATTAAGTGAACTTCACCAAAATGTTTTCCAAACCATGCAATGCTTTATGAAAATGAAATTGTTGTGGACTTCTGTCTGAAACAACCTAACATTCTAAGTAAAATTTTGACTGTTTATAAATCAGGAAAGAAACAAATGCTGTCAATATTGTGAATGAGATAGAGATTGAGGGTAGGAAATTTAATAAAACAAATTTCTACATAAAACATTATATACTCAAGACCAGAGATAGTGTAGGAGGTAAGGAGCTTACCTTTGATGTGGTCTGTCTGTTTTTGATTACCAGTACTACATAAGATCCCCAAAGCACTGTCATGTTGGCAGAATTAGACCCCGAGCCCCTTGTATGTATTCCTAAAAGCCTTCCAATAAATAATAGTTATAATCTTAAGTGAAAGTGAAGCCACTAAGAGCACAGATGCACACATAAAGTGGAGTGACTCTCATATCTTTACTTTCCTTACAAATCTTGTACATGAGAGAGATGCTACAGTAAGGTTCTTGCATTGTGTGTAGCTCACCCTGGTTTGATTCTTGACATTCAGATTGTCTCCCAAATTCCACCAAAAGATACCCCTCAGTACAAAGCCAACAGTAAACTGAGCACCTCTGGGTGTGTCCCAAAACAGCAAAACAAAAACATTTTTTTTTTTTGGTTTTTGGGCCACACCCGGTGACGCTCAGAAGTCGCTCCTGGCAGGCACAGGGGACCATATGGGAAACTGGGGGATCGAACCACGGTCCGCCCTAGGTTAGTGCAGGCAAGGCAGGCACCTTATCTCCAGCGCCACCACCTGGCCCCCACATAAACATTTTAAACCTGGTCTAGTCATGGCTTAAAGTGCCTGCAATGAATTTGATCCCTAGTGCTAACATACACCTGTCTATACCATAAACTCCTGTTAGGTACTCCTAACTCTGCAACTGATCATGTGATATATGATACGGATCCAAATATAAGAAATAAGAAATAAAGAAATAAAGGTATGAGCACTGTGGCTGAAAGCATAGTGCCCAGTGGGCCTGTGTGTGAGCACCACATCAACACAGAGCAGCCACTTCAACTCAAATATTTTTGAACACCACAACTAAAACACATAAACCAGTTGGTTATGTGTGCAAGCAAAACTAATTTGTGCAATCTCCAGAAAGCAATAGTGTGCATGGGAACTAATATTTCTTCTTCTTCTTCTTCTTCTTCTTCTTCTTCTTCTTCTTCTTCTTCTTCTTCTTCTTCTTCTTCTTCTTCTTCTTCTTCTTCTTCTTCTTCTTCTTCTTCTTCTTCTTCTTCTCTTCTTCTTTTCTTCTTCTTCTTCTTCTTCTTCTTCTTCTTCTCTTCTTCTTTTCTTCTTCTTCTTCTTCTTCTTCTTCTTCTTCTTCTCTTCTTCTTTTCTTCTTCTTCTTCTCTTCTTCTTCTTCTCTTCTTCTTTTCTTCTTTTCTTCTTCTTTTCTTCTTCTTTTCTTCTTCTTCTTCTTACTATTATTATTATTATTATTATTATTATTACTATTATTATTATTTTGCTTTGGGATCACACCAGGCAGCGCTCAGGGGTTACTCCTGGCTCTAAGCTCAGAAGTTGCTCCTGGTATTCACAGGAATCCAGAATCAAAGCACCTTTCATTTCAGGTTGGTCACGTGCAAGGCAAACATCCTACTCTTGTGCTATCTCTCTGGCCCTTGGAAATTATTTTCCACGGGATATTGTCAACATAAAACATCAACAAAAGAGACACAAATAAACTATTAAAATATAAATAACATTTTTTTCTTTTTTTCTTTCTTGGTGTAGTTGTTTTTTTAGCTGCCTCTGTGTTTTTTTGTCATTGCTTGTTTTGGTTTATTTTTTGTTTGTTTTTCTTTCTTCTTTTAAATTTATAGCATCTAGACAGGTTCCTCCTGGATTTTTTTTTTCAACAGAACCACAGAACTTGAATCATCTTGTTCTGCCTCATAAATTCAAGGAAAAAAATGTGGATGATACCAGAAGCAAACACAGACTCATGAACATTTAGTGGAAATAAAAAATAATCAAACCTAAACACCAAATCCAAAGCCAAGGATAACAGAATCAAGATAACCCAATCTACAACAACCTATACACAAAGGGGACCTGTTAACATTAGCAGTACAGGGGGCAGGAAAGGTGGTAGAGGGGTGGAGAGAGAACAGCACTGGTGGCAGGAATGGCCCTAAATCACTGTCATGGTGTACCTTAAATAGAACTGTGAAAGAATTGTAATTCACATTGGTCACAATAAAAATTATTTTTAAAAAGTTGCATCAAATAAAATGGGCAACATTCATCAAATAAGAGCAAATTATCATTTCATACCTGACTTCTTTCATCACACTGGATAATTCTGTCACATTATTAGAATTTTCTAGAGTATTTCAGAATTGTAGGAAATTAAGCTTCAAGGATGCAGTTACATTTGGTTATTTCCTGAGACTTCAAACTAAATCACTGAAACATTTGAAAAATAATAATTATAATATTAAGATCATGTGTTATAGAATTTTGGTTAGAATTCATGTTTAAACCTCCTCTAACGCTCCTAGTAATGCTCAAAGGATCATGAGCTACTGGTGCTGAAACTCAGGTTCCGCTATAAAAAATTATGTACACTCAGCATTTTAGTCTATATATCTGGCCCTCAATTATATACTTTAAATATCTTTAAAAATGTAAATATAGGTATTCGTGTTTGTCTAGTTTTTATCAAAAGTTGAGATTCAAAGGTTTATAAAAAATTAAATTATAGGGGCCCGGGAGATAGCATGGAGGTAAGGCATTTGCCTTTCATGCAAAAGGTCATCGGTTCGAATCCCGGTGCCCCATATGGTCCCCCGTGCCTGCCAGGAGCAATTTCTGAGCATGGAGCCAGGAGTAACCCCTGAGCGCTGCCGGGTGTGACCCAAAAACCACAAAAAAAAAAAAAATTAAATTACAGATTTGAAGATAATTAAGAATAAATTCTTTCCTATCTGGAAGGGTACTTAAATATATGTATAGATTCTGAGAAAAAACAAATGCAAAATTTGTTCATCTCATTTTCAGACAATACAAAATATGTTGGAAAATCTAATTTTTCTGAACAAAATTCATAGGGCAGCAAATAAGACGCTCGCCGCGCACACCACTGACCTGGATCACCTGAACTTTGCCAGGAGCAATTTGTGAATGTAGGCAGGAGTAAGCCCTAAACACTGTCAGGTGTGGCCCTACCAAAATAAAATTGATTTTCCTTTTTACTATTTTAAATTGTCTGAAAAAGAGGCATTTATCTTTCAATTATGATAAAGTGAATTCTGAAATTGCTCCAAGTAAGATACTTTTATCATCTTAATTATCTCTTTGATTTTCTAATATCTTAAGTTATCCAGAGACTATCTCCCCTTGTCCTTAGTAGAGCAATTATAATTAGAACTAATAGTAGATGCAAACTTCTTGGAATATATATTGAATTCATTGTTCTTGAAAACATATGAGCTCATTTGCTTTAATAGTGTATTTCCCTTAAGATTACTTCAATATATTTATCTTTTGCATGAGGAATTTATAAATTTCTGGTAATAGATATTAAAAAGAAAGGAGACATTGTCATTTTGATACCTGCTTGGCAGATGAGAAAGGACATTTCCTAAATGTAGAAATTCAGCCAACCAGGTAGAGAATTACAGGCTTTTGTAGTCATAGACACTAGTGAATTAGACTTTAGGCATGAACCATAGTAAAGCTATCTGAAAGACTGAAAAATAAAGATTAGAAGGCCAACAAAAGATTTTTTTGTGTTTCGCTGTCAGAATCAAGATAAGAAATGTAAGAGGCAAGAATAGGATAACTTAAACTAATTAAGTTGATAATGGAAATAACTACCTTTTTGACTAAAGCCTAAAATTACCTGAAAGTGTGGACCAATTCTATAGATGTAATTTTCAGAAATCTTTTTGAAAGGAGGAATTATATGGGGAAAAGTAAGACTGATGGTCTTTTTTTCAATGCGTTATAGGCATAAAACATATCAAGCTGTCCCTAAAACTGATTTATGGGGCCTTTGTACAATGGATAGGGCATTTACATTACACATGGCTAACCCAGGTTCAATCCTCATTATCTCCTATGGTCTTCAAGCACTTCCAGGAGTTATTCCTAATGCAAAGCCAGGAGTAAATCCTATGCAAGGATGAGTATGCCCCGCCCCAAATAAAACCAAAACAATAAAAAAAAAAAGAAAACAAACCAAGTCAAAAAATTACCTTGTTTATGTCCCAAGCATGCGAGTCCTTATGTGATATATAAAAAAAATCGCATACAAAACTCCAAGTGTTTTTGAAGCTTTAGTTTAATATGCAGTTTAAATTAAGTAGGTTGTAGGTCCTTCCTACATTATCAAGGATTCTCCTTTACTCTACTTCTCCTGTCCCATCTCTCTCTCTCTCTCTCTCTCTCTCTCTCTCTTTCTCCCCCCCCTCTTCCTAAGGCCATTTATTCTCTGATCAAGAATCTAGACTTTTGTCTTTTCCATGGATGTTATGTGTTGAAATAAATATATATTTTATTATTAGTGATTAATAGTCAATTTCCTAATGATATGTTAAATTCTTAAATACCTTGACGTTCATAACTTGAAGTCAATTAAATACTTTGAAGTTACCAAAATTAAAAATACTGAATGTACTTAGAGTTCAAGATGCCCACATGTTTTTAGAAATTGATAAATCAAGATATATGTGAAGCATTTTGATAAATCACCCCCTAGACTGTAAAGAGCGTAGAGTAAGATTCATGTATTTAACTATGTATTTGTTAAACACTCTTTAGCTAATTATGAAACTATGCATGGTTTTCTATGGCAAAGAGATTTACCCCAAGCATGATTTTTTTCTCCCCTGTTAACAAGAGTAAGGAACATACAACTGGATGAATAGTTGCTAATCAATAACTTCAGAACCTGGTTTTTGGTGGTTGCATTATTAAGAATTTTTCAAAAAGTTTATGTATTTAGTATCTTAGTTTCAGAAAACAACTAATCTTACACTAGGAATAAATATATCTAAACTGTTAGGAATCATTTGGAAAGGAAAAAATGAGTCTTTCACGGAAACAATTCATGGTGAGTAAAGTGCAAATATGTTGGTAACCTAAAGTATTTTATGGCCAAGGAAAGCATATATCATGTTAATCCTCAGTTTTTCTCAAGTGTCTCTGGAAATAAAGGAAGAATAGTGAATGAATAAATAAGACTTTAACCAAAAATATTTTAAGACCATAAGATCCAAGGGCAGCCCTAATGTGTAACCTAAAATGTAGGGAATTCTAGAAAATGTCATTTTATTCTCAGTAGTCAGAAAGAAAGGATACATTTAATAGTTTAAACAGCTAATGCTCAATATTAAAATTTAACAACAGGGACCGGGCGGTGGCGCTGTAGGTAAGGTGCCTGTGCTAACCTAGGACAGACGGCGGTTCGGTTCCCCATATGGTCCCCCGTGCCTGCCAGGAGCGACTTCTGAGCGCATAGCCAGAAGTAATCCCTGAGCGTCACCGGGTGTGGCCCAAAAATCAAAAAAAAAAAAAAAAATTTAACATCATTCCCTCAACTATCCCTCCTACCCCACAAACATTTCTATCTGTAATGAGGTCTATGCAGTATATTTACCCTGTTTTATCTTACTACACAGGAGCAGGATTGTAGTAATCATTAGAACAATTTCATTTAAATTATGTCCTGAGTGCCCTCTTAGCATAGGATTGCAACACATCTGCTGGAAATGCTTTACAAAAAATCTAGGTTTGCAAAACAAAATATGAACAATTAACTATTCTATTTAAACTCTACTTACGTTTTCCATTTTATTGCACAGTAACAAATGTCAAACAGCTTCAGTTGGAGCCACAGTCAGTGTCTAATTTGTGTCTCTTCAACACAGGATGACTTTCCTGCAATTACATTGGCTGTTCGGCAGGGGGCAGTGGGCATAAAATAACAAAAGT